>UYJD01000002.1:26941-101908 GCA_900618795.1 Cyanodermella asteris
GGAACAGATTGTGCACTTCTTCAGAATGGCGGGCTTCAGATGATTACTCACGCGGCGCGAAGGTCATGGCATCGTAGTATGCGATGCGGTTGGTACGGTTGACTCCCGAGAAGAATTCGCATTGGAGATTGCACTGATGGCGATGACAAGGAAGGATGAGAGAAGCACCATTTTCACCATCTTCGATGGTCGTAGTGACAATATGAGACAGAGTATTGTAGACTTCCTGCGCTTCGACAGTCCAGAGTCACCAGCCTCGATCTTGAAGATACAGCAGCCAGACGGTTCCTCTTCCTATTTCCGCTGTATGAAATGTCCTTGTAGAATGATCTACCTCGTTTAGAGCTCTGGCGGACGTCACTACTCCTCAGAAAGGAGATTCTGGACCTAGATCATTGCGATCTTGGTCGCGAACTCAGAGATTGAATCATAAAGAAGGAATGGTTATTGGTCTGAAGACTACATGCCCGTCATCCAGTTGCGATTCGATTCACAGCAAGCTTGGTAGTTCACGTTATGACCTGAAGGAGGAAATCAAAACATTTCACGTTTCGGCGACAAGACTCTCACGGGTAAAGCAAGCGAGCTCGGCGAGCAGGGCCAACAACGGAGCGAGACCAGAGCATCTAGACTTCTCGTTGCAGAGCTACATCCAACTGAGTCGTGCGTTGAGCATGAAGCTGATATGAGACGTGCAGCAGACGGGCCCGCGTTGGGGGTTGAAGTTGCAGCTCAGCGTCGGCACTTGGCTGTGACGCCGAGATGGGCCGGTCTGGAACACACGGGGGCCATGATCCTTGCAAAAGCTCACAACATTGAACAGGGTTGGATTGCGCTCCAGGCTCTACAAACATGACCCCACGAGCGAAGCATCATACTGTGATAGCATCGATGAGATTTGCATGCATCCCCAGCTCTGGAAATGGGCAATGATGCGAATGGGTCGTGCTCGCATCTACATCGAGCTTAGGGGGCCTAGACGCTGGTTCGCGGGCACGACCTTCGCTGATGCTGCCAGCAGCTGAGCGAAGACTCGGTGCGTCATCCGAAAGCCCTCAATGTTGAAAGGTTCCGTTCCAGGTGACCTACTACATCACACTACTGTAAATCTCTGACAGACGATGAGACTAGAGTGGTCGAAATGCAGTCTGCACAATTGCAAAGTCATGTTCACGGACAAGTCCAAGACCCGATGGCCGGCCGCTCGAGCTGAGGAAAGTCTCTGCAGACGGAGCATTCCAGATGCCAACGCGTTTGCAGACGTTGCATTTTCTAATCGATGAGCTGCCAAACTTACCAGAGTCTTGCCTGTGACGCATTCGTGCATATCGCATGTGTTTAATGCTCTCAGTTTCGTGTTTAACCGGCGGCATATGGCTGCGTCGCCAGATGCCGTGGACTTCACGAGGCAGAGCAAAATCGCCGAGACTTTGCCTTTGATTCCTCGCCGTATGACTGGTCGGCTCGTTAAGGATCCCAAGCACTGGGTACGAGCCAAAACTGCAAACGGTAATCGAGCACGTACGTACGGTATTGTTTTGACAATCTGCTGCCTACCGACTACCGCCGGTCACCTGCTGAGTCTGTATGCGGAGATGAATCTCGGTGAAGATGACCTGCGGCGGCAGTCGACGCCTCGGGCATGCACCCTTGCTGCCCTGAATCCAGCGGCATGGTCATGGCGACAGCCACCAGGCTGAGGGCAGCGGAGACGGCCAGGGCTTTGAAGAAGGCGTCATGTCGACATGGCCCGCTGCGAACTCCGGCCGACGCCTCTGGCTGGCTTGCGTCCGGGGACGGCAGTGTCAGCGTCGACGCCCTGGCTCAGAGGCTTCAGGTACACCGACGATGGGAGAGGGCCCAGCGATTGGGAGGCTTTCTGGCGGTCGTGCTGGCAGAGCCCGAGCCCTCGGTTCCGGAGCAGATTTTACAGAATGACGATCATGCTTCGATCGGCACGGCCTTCGTTCGACTAGCGGGATCAGAATGATAATTACAGCATTGACGCCGATCGATCAGACGGCCCGCAGGCGCCGAGTCAAATACCGAATTGCTGTGCCAGAAGCCACCTGCAGTCATCACGTTTCCGACATGACGTCCAAATCACGAGCGGCCAATACGAAGGACGGACGCGGAAGCAGCAGGTCCCGAGGGCTACAGTGTCGCTTTGATTATTGCGCATGAGCGGCGACCAGAAAGGGGCACAAGTCGGGACGGTGGGGAGAGCGTAGGATACGTAGAAAGAAATGGAGGGCGGGGCGGAAACAACCGCAAGCGTCAGCAAAGTGGACGGTCTCAAGCAGGGTCACGGAGCTGCAGACCAATGAAGCGACCAGGACGCAGACATCGGTCGTCGCGACTCACGTTGCGTAGTGGGTGGTAACATCTGTCAGGCCGAACGAAAGTGGTTGGCAGCTGCAAATAGCAGCTGACAGGGTAGCACCAACAGGACATACAGTAGGGGATCTTGGCCCAAGAAGGAAGCGCTCGTACAGCTACGGCAAGTTCTCAATGAAATGCTGTGTGTGCAGCAGGGGCAATTCTTCGCTTACGGCCCGCGTTGATTGGGCCTTCGATCGAGACGACCCGAAGCGTGCTAGCGGGGAAACTGTACGGACGTCACGCTTCTCGAGCCTTTCTCAGCCTGGCTTCGATCGGCGTCGCCGAAAGCTTGATGCGGGTCTGCCTCCTGTACTTCTGCTTCCATTCCATTGCCATGCCCGTGCGCCTGCCTCTTCGTGCTCGCTTCTGTCGTCATGCTTCGAGAACACGGAAGGAACGTTCGACTGCAGCAACGGCGCTTTCCTCCCACCTGCCTCTTCGGGAGCCTACATTTTGACTGCCTGCATTCCAAACGAGCTTGTCACACCGTCATCACCGTGCGTTGCTGCATGCGGACGCGGTCGTGACGCTTTGTTATCTTTAACCTTCTTCGGGGACCAGCAAACGTCCAGTCTGACAGGTTGCATTCTGTAAAAGCTCACTAGCGCAAGGGTGTGGCTTGCTGCGCGCACGTGGAAGCCTCAATTCTCTTTCGAGCTCTTGCGCCGTGCTGGCTTGTGCTTCCGCCGACACCTTTGCCCTCTTGAGCATCTCTAGCCGTGAGGAGCATGCACGTCTACCACCTCGCTTTCGAGCCCTGGCTGCACTGTACATTGGACCTCTGCAGCTTTGACTTTCGCAAGCAACAACAATCTGTTTCCAGGTTTTCGACGTGCTCGGGGTGTACCGAGTGCAATCCAGATCGCGACAGAGTTGCCAACCTTTGGACGTACAGTACATCAACAGCTTGTCGATACCAGCATTGGCACGGCTGCACCTGCACGGTTCGTCCGGCGTCTCGGCGTTGTTGATGCAAAATCGACACGTTGTGACCTGTGCGAAGCGCTGACACACCCTAAACTGGTGCGACTCTGCTTCAGCACCTTCATCTGTCTATTTCTGCAAAGCACTATGCGGGAGACTGCCAACAAAGACAGGGGAATCACAACGAGGACCCACGTGCAACTATACAAGGGAGGCCAAGGCAATGGGAGAGGAGGAACGCTTGGACACGCTGATTATCTTTCAGTACCGTTGTTCCTTACCCAAGCCACTGTGACGGGCCGGCCCCGATGGCGACAGGTCGAAGCGTTGGCTTTGCCCTACCTTTTGGGTGGTGAAATGCGAGTTCCACCACCAGTCCAGTCTTGCATCTTCCCACGACGCTGCGCACGCTGCAATCTGATTCGTTCTCTCCCGAAAGGGAAAAGATCTTTGGCCACGCGAGATGTTTCCATACTGCCGGGGCTCGTTTGCGTTGCATCCCGCCGTGATCGTCTCTGCTGCTCACCGATGATCCCGCCAGCGACCTGCGCTGGCCATCGACGTCAATTCAACCACTTGACGCATGCGGCTCAACTCGTTGCTAACCTTCTGCGCAACAATCGCAATACAGTATACGCTTGCGTCTGGATCTGCTGTCAATGCGTGCGACCCTTGTTCGCTGGACCCTCAGTTGCAATTTGACCGTGTGCAGCGCCCACGCCTGCCAGAGGCAAGCTGAGAACCATGTGGCACTGGGTCTCAACGACTTGACGCCCTGCGTGCAGAGATTACGCGCCAGTCGCAGCCCGAGCCTGCTCTTTCGACAGGATGGCCTTGTTTCTGCACTCCGACCAAATTGGTGACAGCGCTCTGAAGGACACATGTGGTTCGCTTCTGGACAGCTGCATCCCGGTCAATATCCCTGAGCGCCTAGCTGCACCAACGCTTGCCTCAGCAGCGTGTTGTACTGTTGCCGTTGCATTCCGGGATGGTTGCTGATGCCGTAGCGGACAGTGGTCTCCTATGCCCTCTTGGGACGCATATTCACAAGTCTTACGTCGTCGACAATGGAACTTTCCAAGCCGCATTTCGTACAACACACCCCTGTCCTGGCGACGGTAGGCGTCCTCCTGAGCGCCTCTGCCTCGTGGCTCTTTGTGCTTCATTGACACGACCTGTAGCCCTGATCCTTGCTCGTGCAGATCGCTCAATCAACGGATCAGCAGTCAAGTCAGGCGTCGCAGTTGACTTTGAGAATCTGACAAGCTGGAATTTGGGGATCGCGAACCAAGCATGCTTGCTTGACCTCAGCATCAGGCTGCATAAAGGATTGCCCGGGCCTGGTCGTACCGACACCATCTACCCCAAGTATTGCCCATACGCGATGCTCGGCGGCTCGGGGTAGCCATCTACACTGCCCTTTCATACACCGGCCAAGTGAGTAGTAATCGTGGTGACATCTGCTTGCCGCCGAGGTGGCTTAAGGCGCGTGCACAACATCTGACCATTGAGCGGCCGCATTGCTGTTTGCTCGCCCACCTTTCTCATGCTCACTGATGCCTCTGAAGCGATAACGGCGTATGGGGGACAATGACAGTTGCGTTCCTTCATCTCATGCACGTGCAATTGCTGGCTACAGCCGGCCCAGTACCCCTTGGACTCTATTGGCTTGAGAGCCGGTCTCGTTGTCGACGAAGAGTACTCAGGGGTTCAAGCCTTGTCCTTAGCTAGGTTCGAGGCGCCCGGGTGGCAGGCAATGTGCACGCCACGGGGTCCGGGGAGCGTCAGTGTCAACCCGCAGGGCCGGCTCGAGCTACTGTACCAGACCTTGTCTGTGCAACGAAAGAGCTGATGGTAACACCACTACTGCAGGATTGTCATTGTTACCTGCGGTGCGTGAGTTTGGCAAAGAGATACGATGAGCTGTCAAGTGTCAAGACTCGAAATTGAGGATCAAAAGTCTCGGCAATGGCAAGGTGGTCGCTCGCGACTTTGCATGCCCTCGCATGTGGCCCCGTCAGCGCAGGCGGCCATCGGGCAAATAACGATTACGACAATTTGTATTTCGAAATTCGATGCAGCACCGCGTTCCGGCGGCAACAGTCTTGCAGAAAGCTATTATTGCCTCGAAAAGGCGATGCGATGATTGGGGTCTCGTTACTGAGTTACAGCACTGATGATTTGGATTTTGGAGGCGGAGGACCTCAGATTTGACATGCTCGATCGCACTGACATTCCGCCAATCGATGCACAACCAACGGAAGCATCCTGAGCCCGCCATGCTGCTTCGGGCAAGAGCAGAGAGAGCATGCATCCTTTGCCAGGCCGACTTTGGGCCATCCGACGCGTGATGCGATAACCTGGCGGTAACGCAGAGCTCACGCTCGCAAATCCGGCGCGGAGGCTACGGTTGGCAGCTTACCGGGGCTGACCTCGAAGCATGTTCAGGACAATCTTCGAAGCTGTTCTGTAGGCGCTGCATGGGGTGGCGGACAACCAGGCGGCAAGACCTGCTCGTTATTGCATGCTGAGGACTGCTGCAGAAGCAGAAGCTGCACGGTGAACAGGCTCGAACAAGGTTGCTGTAAGAGATGGAACACAACAGTCAAGCAACGCTGCGTGCATTACTACCGAATTCATCCTCGACGTTCATCTGCCGCTCTTCTGGCAGCGTCCGTGCTCCCGCCCAGCTGGACCTTCTACGCGATTAGCCTGTACCACTGACCACCAAGGCCACTCGACCATGCTATCGCGGTGTTATGAAAGTGAGCGTGTCCAATATGCAGCTACAGTCGGACCGGATGCTAAGGCCGAGCACGATCACGAGCATGAGCATGAGCATGAGACGACAACAGCAGCTGCCCCTGATTGGACGGAAGCAGTATTGAAACGAGGGCAATATTACCAACTGACTGACGAAGGTAAGGAGAACCACGCCAGTCTTACGCTCTCTACACTCCGACTGATCAGGCTCAGGCCCCTCACCAGCGGTGGCCGTTCCTATATTTCAGGTCGTCCGTTCGCCTGCTGACAGCTCGTGTCGGGTCGTGTCGGCCTCTCGCTCCCTCGACTCGTGCCCACGTCTCCTTGAGAGCCTGCGGGTGTGGTCCTCGGCGTCCATGGGCTTCTAGTAGGAGTTTTCTGGCGAAGTGTGCCTGTCTCAGAAGCCGGTCTCAGACCAGTGTGCAGCAGCAGCAGCAGCAGCAGCAGCAACGACAGGGCTGCTGCGTACGCCACCGAACGACGACGATACGGGAGTTCTGAGCAGTGAAACCAGCAAGCGTGTCGCGAGAATAGGCAGTCTGCAACAGTGCAACTACGAGGCCGGCAGGGCACGTTCGCTTACAAGCCGGGGGTGGTTGGTTGTATTCTGCATTGCTGCGCGCGCCAATCTCCCGCCGCGCGCTGTCGCTCAGTCGCTCCTGCCTTGGAGGAAAAAAACGTGCGATCAACACCGGATCGGCAGGAACGGTCGAGCCAGCTTCCAGCACTTCTGCGAGCCAGACTTGCGGCCGTTTCGCTCCCTCGCCCTCATATCCCTCGAGCTGGCCCCCCCCCTCTCGGGCCACTCACGGCCAGCGCTACCACGCTACTTACTCACACATTTACTGCAATCCTTACCGTCCATCTTTACACCCTCTCGAGCCGCGCTGTAGGGCCTGGATGCAGCGCGCCCACCCACGCGAGCCGTCAACACCACCGCCTTGTCCGCGCGCCCTCCCATCGCCATCCTCCAACTTCATTGCTCCTGGCTCATATACATCGCCGGCTACGCACGTCTCTTCCTCTTCTCTCCTCCCTTGTCGCTTCAGCTCCTCACTCACCACCACCCGCCGATCCATACCCTTTTCACACACTCGTCGCCTCCCACTCGATCCCGGACACCGTCATCTCCAGAGTCGACATCGCCGTTGACAACCTCACCCATCAGCTCGCCCTCGACGCCACTGCGCCGCCCCTACCAAGACACGGCGGCTTTCATCCCCTCTCCATCGCCGTCATCTGGTCTTCAGCCGAGACAAAGCCCTTTCTCGCTTTTTCGCGCGGCTCTGATCAAGTCGCTGCACCCTCGCCAGTCTGGCCTTCCCGGCTTCGATCCACTCTGCAGCCGGGGCGTCGGATTTTTACCGCCATCAGCAGCCCTCCAACGCTCCTCTGACGCCGCCTCTCGACGACTTCGTCCTCGACAACTCTTATCCAGGCGCCGGCAGCGAGGCCCAGTTGCCCTCTCTGGACTACTCACACCCGTCTGCCGGTCACTTCTGGCCTGGCGACGTTCCCGTCCCGCCCCATCACCAGCACCAGCTCCAACAGTCCTACCAGCCTGCCATTGACAACGGCAAGCAAGAGGGGCGCTCTTTACCCCAAGACCCATACAATCACGCTATGACAGCAGTCGTGATACCACAGCCCGGTATGCCTTCTGTTATGGACGCCATCAACCCGCCTCCGAGCTTCAGCGCCCGCAAGACGCAGGCCTCTAATATGCCCGTTCCTGGCCGCATAGACCTGCCCGTCAACCCGGTCACGCAGAAGTTCAGTAGTGCCCTCCCTATGAATCATGGCCAGCAGGGAAGCATCAGCAGCCTGCTAACTCCTCCTTCCAATATTTCAGGTGACAGCCTCAGCCCCATTTCGTCCGCGGCTTCGACACAGCATGCTGGTGCCGGTACTCAGGGAATTCCTCCCTTCACACCCAACGGTTCGTGGAACGGGCCCGGAGGCACTGGTCTGACTCCTATCCTCAGCTCGGGCACAGGCACCACACCACAGTCGTGGGGCTCCAACTTGAACTTCCCTCCTCCCAAGAACATGTGCTCGCTTCTTGGAGGGCTGGTTGGCACGACTGTCAGCCCAATGAAGTCCGAAGCCCTGCCGCCTCCTGCGTACAACATGAACGACCTCCATGCCCTTCCCACCTCATCAAGCGCCCATGTCAACATGACACAGTCGACAACGGCAACGCATCACAACGGGCTTCCTGCTCACCAGCCACTTCCGCAACACATGTCGTACATGTCCATGCAGCCCGCGCCTCTCACTGCGAACGCGGTGGCTAGCCTACCGAGCCAGCACAACGGAAGCGATAGCTATATGCGCGCGCCGCCAACGCCTGCCACTTCCTACTACGGGAGCCAGGCGTCGAACACGCCTCTCCAGCCGAGCTTCCCGTTCAGCGCTTCGTCTCCTCCCGCTTTGAGCCCTCCTCCTCGCATCTCACCAGCGCAGTCTGCCTCGAACTTCTCCCCACCTCCCCTCTCAGGCACACCCAACAATGCCGGGCACCAGCCGTTCCAGCCGAGACCTTTCTTCAGCATGGGTGGGATGTCGAATGTTCACGGGTACCCGCCTTTCAACAGCGGACTGGCTGCTCAGCAGCATATGCCGTTTTCTGACGGCCGGGCTTACCAGCACGGGATGCTCGGCGCCCCTCAGCTGGCTCACAACGACCGACCGTTCAAATGTGACCAGTGCCCTCAAAGCTTCAACCGCAACCACGATCTCAAGAGACATAAGCGCATTCATCTTGCCGTCAAGCCATTCCCTTGCGGGTGGTGCGACAAGAGCTTCAGCCGAAAGGATGCTCTCAAGGTCAGTCTACACTCACCACGCACATGAATCGTTTGCTAACATACAACAGAGACACATTCTTGTCAAAGGTTGCGGCAAGGCCATGGCCGGCAAGGACGGCGAAAAGGGTGACGATGACGACTCTAAGAGTGAGAGCGAAGGCGAGGCGAGCTCTGGAAACGCCGCCGCGTGAGGTCGGACTGCTTCGATATGACGATACCCTCCCAGCGACGGCCGGACAGTGCATCGCTAGAAATCAGCAAGACTGTCACCCCGAGACTTTGGTTACGGAACGTGATCTCTTGTATGCATGAAAAAGGGCGGCCAATTGTGAAGCGAAGCATTTACTGCGCCGTTACAAATGATACCACAAAGGACGCAGGACAGCCACCCCGATACTGACGTTACGGAATGTGGTCTCCTGCCGTACCTACGTCGATGGTGATAGACTGCTCTCCCGAGGCGTCAGCTACGGAATAGAGTCTCTGCCCATCTCATAATATTGCCGTCACGAGACTGCCCTCCCGAGACTCCGGTTACGGAATAGGGTCTCTCTGGCATTCTTCTTCTGTTTGAGTCGAGACTGTCACCCCGAGCTTCGGTACGGATTGTGATCTCTCGCACTCGGTTGTTGCATTGCGGAGGCTTTGGACAGTGATGGTGAATGAACATTGTACGACCAATCTCTGGATTCGACGTCAGTTTGCATTTGTTCAGCGAAGGCGCTTTGTTGGGGAGGAACCCATTGTTTATTGATGCACGGCGAGTTACCGCCAAGAAACTTCTCAGATCTTATCCTAGACGTCCCCAAAGCAACGCAGTTACGGTTGGAATGACGAGGAAATTCATTTCTAGATTAGGTGTAATATATGCTCCTCTTGAATCATCACATGTGTCTCTGCGCTTTTGTTACTGCTTGATGTATTTCGAAGTATCGTGCGACGTGCCTCGTCTCACGTTGCGAGTTTGCGGCAAACAACCAGGTCTTCATCTCGAACTACAACACCCCCTCGCCCGAGAACTTTCCTCATCATCAAGCCTTCAGAGCTCCATATCCAGCCTTCATACATCACACTTTTGCCGATCTGCCTGATCAAACAACGCTTATAGGATAGTTCATCAGCGCCGTCCACTGGACTTGAGCGCAGCGCTCAAAATGGCAGATGCATTCCCATGCCAGCTGGACTTTGAAGGTTCTTCGTAACTCTACCTAGCCGCTGTGCGCCGCCGATATGGCAGGAGATTGGTGATCGCGATCGTCCGTCCGTCCGTCAATTGTGCGTCCTGTGCATGCTCACCAAGCTCATGTCGGTCTGAATTCCTGCTGTTGTCGATCCATCTTCGAACCGATTCCGGATCCTGTACGCTTGTTATGAGAGCGCGACAGCAGGTCCCCAATCTGCATCCGTGCATTCACAAGACATTCGGCGATGGCTTCCACTGCCGGGTCGCTCTGTGCCGACGTTGCGCCGTTTGCGTCGATGTAGTCGACGATCCTGTTGAGAGTCGATTCGATCCCGAGCACTTGCTTGCGATGGGAGAAGCGGACATCCTTTGCTCGCATCCGGCTGAACTTTTCCATGATCTGCGGTACGCCGGTGCATTCCTCGGTCTGCATATCGTTGAATACGGAATCGCGATCCCTTGGAATCTCATCGCAGGTCGCTCCGTTGGCCGTTGTTCTTGCAACGGCTCGTTCATATGCCTCCGGGTGGAAATGGTTGACACTGATTTGTTCCCTGCCAAAATCCACCAGTGGGTCCTGGATCGGCGAGTCGGCCGCATTGGCGAGCAGGGATTGCATTCGCTGACCGCAGTCGTCCTCGTAAAGTCCGCAAATCTCTGCACGGGTAGGAGCGAGTAGCAAATCTGTCCGATGAGCCATCACGTCGTCGTGCCGCGACTGACGGAAAAGGATCTCGCACTCGTGTGCAGCCGCTATTTCTTCGCACCGATCAAGCCCTGCTCGCCGCATGTCCAGGCTGTCTTGTGTCTCTTGGTAGTTTGCTCCCCAGCGGAAGGTCGGGGCCGCAGATGATCCACTATCCGGCAAACGCCTTCGCAAATTTCGAAGACTTTCAACGGCCTGGACGACGGTAGTCTTCGCCATGGTAGCGCATTCTCTGGCTGCGACGGCTTGCCGACGCAAGTTTTGCACAGCTTTCAAGTCTTCGATGATCACTGGCTCAAGATTCCCGACTTCTGCCAATACCGCCGCTGGTGCAACCTGGTCCATGCTGTCCCATTCGGCCCATACCTCAGTGAGTATGATCTGAACAAGAGTAAAGGCGTCAAGGGCTCGAACGAGTCGAGTAGCAACAGTTTGAAGTGCTCCGCTGTCGCGTCTGTGGTGCCGGTACTGGTCTAGACCGGACTCACAAACAGTAAAGACAGCTCCGTTGCACTTCGCGAGAGCAGCAAGCGCCCTTTCCCTCCAAGCAGGATACGGAATGTAGTCAAGACTGATGTCTGAAGGAGGGAGGCACCAAAGAACTAGGCCATCACGAAGATGGTCAGATGGAACCCTCACAACAATTTTCGATATCAGTGGCCAGGGCGATTTGTCTCGGCGGTCGCAGGCAAATGCGCGAAGCGCACAAGAGACTCCCGCAGCCTTATCAAAGGCGAATGTGTTGAATTTCAGGTTATATTGTCCTTTGCGACTGAACAAATCGGCTGCGCGCTCTTCGTACTTCAGTAGCTGCCGTCTCTGATCCAAAGTTTCGTGCAAGTCCGGGAACAGAGTCTTCAGGTACTGAAGGGCGGATTGAAAACGCACGTAAGCAGCGCCACTGCTGATGTGCCAGCAACCGTCGTCAGAACGCCAATAGCGCGAATGCCGTAGATGACCTTCAGGATTGATGTAATCATTGACTCGCGAGATCAACTCGCTCCGTATTTCTTCGTCACTGAAGAATTCAATCTCAGCCTCGATGCGATTGGTGCGACTGTATTGGACCGCGACGAGAGTAAGAATGTTCTCAGGTATGAGACCAGGATATGCAATGGCTTTATTGATGATCCACGACTTCCACCTGTATGCGGGTCCAAAGATTGCGACATTGGTAGTCTGGGAAGGCGAGCAGTTACTCGGATCTTGCAAGGTCTGCCCAAGCGCGCAGGCGACCTGATCACCATCGCAGAGCTTGGCAGCAAGAGAGGAGACATTGGACACGATCGATGCCGCAAAGGCGGGCGTCGCAGAGACATCGAGGGAATCAAAGTGCTCTTTCATCTCGAAATGGCCAGGAGCAGGCATCGGAGCGTAAGGGCGGGATCACTGCTTGAGTTCGTGCTTCGACACAGGACGTCCAAGGCGTAGCTGTACCATACACTGATGAACAAAAGTGAGAATCACGAAGGTTGTACTCAGATAGCTGGTGGTGAACCCTGTTTTTGAGCTGGCCTAGAGTCTGGCGCTTTTATGGCCGGCTTGTGGTGGACTTATCGGGAAAGTTTTGCCAGGAGAAGACTTTAAAAGGGTCACTTGGAATGACCTTGGCTTCGCGGAAGGGAATGTTCCGTTCGGTGAAGAGTAGCCGAGACTGTGCGTACGCCTTTTGGGATAGAGAGAGGCGGCATGTTCGCTCACCTACTCTCAGCAGGCTTGTGAATGCTATTCGCGGGACAATGGGAGCCATCAAAAGACCACAGATAGGTCATCCGCTGACTCAAACGAACAAGAAGCTTGATCAGCTGGCTCAACAAGTAACAGGACAGGTTCAACATCGCGCAGTTTTTGCATTCCATACCTACAAGGTGTGTCTGTGATCAATGATCGCCACTCACAATATGGTGTTGCACTGTGCCGATGCTTCGAAGCGTGTGCTGCAGTCACTTGCACCAGATTCACGTGCAACGTGCTATCTTTCGCTGGGACTTCTCCAAAGGGCGATCATCGTCGATGCCGCTCCAAACGTCCGTGGACTTTGCAACATGTGCGAAATTCTGTCATGCCTGTCATTGAGGCTCAGTGTGAGCGAAGAGCGGCGGAAGTCAGAGTCGAAGTTGCTCGGGCGCTTCGTGCATTGCTTGGCGGCTCCCAGAACGTGTCTGTCTCGTGTCAGCCTCGTGTCAGCCAGCTAAAGTGCACCCATGATGGCGAAACATGAAGAGCGATCGCAGCTGAGCTTCAGTCTTTCGAATACGGTAAATTCTATCCACATCAAGTGTCAAATTCGTTCTGCCCGGCAGAAATACAAGCCCCCAGTCTTCCGATGACCAGCAAGACACTACAGCTTTGCCTTCTTCCCAGCCAGCTGCAAGCCCGTCACGTTCTCTAGCTCTTTGACCGCATCGTCAACGTGGCCCATGTTGACCTTGATCGTCCGCAAGCCGACTTCTCTCGCCGCCTTGAGGTTCTGCCCAATGTCATCCAGAAAGCAGATGTCCTGCGCCGTCACGCCACTTCCTCCCCTACTTCTGTCAAACTCATCCAGCTTGTCAATCGCATACTTGTAGATGGCATGGTCTGGCTTGCGCAGCCCGATGTCGGCGCTGCCGACGAAGACGTCGAAATGTGAACGTACACCTCTCGGGTCGTCGGAAATATCCTTGCTCCACGGGTGATCGGGAGGGAAGTTGACAGTGTTCGACAGCGCCCCGACGATGTATTTGCCGGAAGCTTTGAGGTTCAGCAGCGCTGGATACATGTGTGGATCTGGGCTGCGCGAGCGGCCGATCATGTCCCAGAAAAGCGTCGTCGAATCAACGTTCGGCAGGGGAGGGATGCCATCGGTCTTGGAGTAGCCGGTGTCATCTTGGCCTGGCAAAGGGCTTGATGAACTGCCTTCATTCTTGAGACTGGTCGGATCACCGAGCATGTTCTTTTGGTAGCTCTGCTTTAGGAAATTGCCGCTTGACGGCCGTGCAGCTGATGACGACGATGGCGACGGTGGTGCCGCACTACTCGAGGAAGACCCATCCTTGGAGTATCCTGTATCTGCCTGATCCGGGATAGGACTTGACGAGCTTCCTTCGTTCTTGAGGCTGGTAGGATCCCCGAGCAAATTGCTCTTATAGCTCTGCTTCAGTGAGTTTTGTGGCACGCTGCTCCTGCCAACTCCGGCGGCATTGTCTGAAGCACTGCCCTTTGAGTAGCCTGTAGCTTGGTCCTCGCTAGCGACAGGCTCAGAGGAGGATCCCTCATTCTTCAAGCTCGTCGGATCTCCCAGCATGTTCTTCTGATACCTCTCCTTGAGTGAGTTGCCGCTGCCCGTACTACGCGCATTTGTAGCCAGCGAGATGGAGGGGGATGCACCGGCTTCTTCAGGAGTCGGAACTTTTGATGAAGTTTCTGCCTTCAGACTGACCGGGTCGCCGAGCTGGGATGCCTTCGCCTTGGCGGTGTCGGCAAGTCTCCTCTTGCGGTTCTTGAAGATCTTGTGATACGCGTCCCAAGATTCCTGGCGATTGAGATCGGCCTTGAAGCCTGCAAAGAATTCATCGCCCAGCTTCAACTCGCCCCTTTCCAGCCTGTGCCAGGCGCCACGTGGTGCTGCTTGCGAAATTGCGAAGTTGATGTAGTCCTTGGGCAACCCGTTCTGTGTTTCGTAGTCTACAATAGCTGACATCGGCGAGACAACCTGCTGTTGTCAGTACACAGTATATGCAGTCAGAACAGAGCGGCTTTCAGGAGATACATACGCAAACCCCACCGATATCAAAGAGAATGGCCTTTGGCTTGGACATTGTGCACAAGGTCTATCAGACCACTACGAAGGGACAATTGTGAACCGTTGTAAGATGATCGCGAGGAACAGCAGTGAGATTGAGCATCAAATCACATATGGAAAGGTACAACAGCAGCAAAAGATCAGCTAGGAGTGATGATGTATTGACTAGATAGCGTTTGGACGCTCAGATGAGGGCGTGTCGCTGAGCCTCGGTACGCCAATAGCGGTCGATTGAGTTTCACCCGCGTGCTGCATAAGCATGGCAGGCAGCTGATGGGACGCCATACAGTATCACCTCTTCCCTTGTGTGTTAGAACTAACTCGAGGATGTCCTGAGCTGTGAGTCTTTGCTCCAGACGACTTATCTCTTTCGAATGTTTTGAATCGCGGTAGATCTCTCACGGAATCCTGTTGTCTTCACGTGCGGGGTTTTCGCACCCTTGTTCACTATAGGATGAATGGCACCTCGAGGAAACAGCTTTGGCACTATCAAGGTCGCTTGTAGACATGTTGAAGATGCGAAGTGACCGAGGCGCTCTGTGTGCTGTCGAAATCGCGAGCACATGGCATCACACATGTGGTCCGCTCAAGAAGCAGCGCTCGTCGTCGTTCCCGCTGCCACTTTTCACGGAGTCGCCTGAAGGTTTGCTGGCTCAATGATTTTGACCCGACCTTGCAAACTCAGTACGAGGCGCACTGTTGAATGTTCTAGCAGGGCTGCCTTCACCAGACCTTCCGGCATTTTGCAACATACGATCTTGCAATCTTGATTGGAGCTTGTTTGCAACAGCAGCTTGCTGTGGACTTCAGTTCGCCATCAATTTGGTGCTTGACCGACTTCCCCCTACACCAACTTCCACTTCTCCTTTGGTTCACTTTCCTTGATCAACCGGTACTAACTCGAGTCATAGCCGCAAGGGTACAAGGGCCCGATTGCAAGTTGCAAATCATGATTCGACCTACCGTCATCAATACACTGACCTTTTTCTACGCCCTTAGAAACACCCCTGCTGTGAGCCTGACTCAGGACCTTGCACCGGAGCATGATGCGGACATACTCTTACTCGGCTGTGGCGATGCTCGCAACATTCTTTTCACATCTTTTGCGGACCCCGGCCGCCGGCTGGACGTGACCTGTTGTGACATTGAGCCGGCCATCTTGGCTCGCAATATCCTGCTCTTAACTCTCATTGCCGACCAGAAAGCATCGGACGACGACGTTTGGGCAATCTACTATCACTACAGGATCGGTGATTCAGCTTCGAAAGTTCTGCAAGATCAGCTCGAGCTCCTCTTGTCGACATGTGAATCACGATCGCAATGGGATTCGGGCTCTTATGGAAAATGGATTTCATTCCTTGACCAACACACGTTTGACAGGATCGTCCTGCTTTGGAATACCTGGTGCATTCGACACGTTCCAGACAGCTTGAAGGGAGAGTGCAAGGAAACATTGAACAAAGCACTAAAGAGGACACTCGAAATCAAGGAAAAATTCCTTGGAAGTGACGCCATCGCCTTGACGACACTTCGCAATGCTGCTCCCGCAACGATGAACGCTATTCAGTCTCTGCCAAAGGTCGCAAAGCATTGGTGGAAGACAGGGACACTCGAGAACGAGCCACAAAAAGACGCCAAGACGCAATACTTGAACCCTTCGTTGCTATCACCATCACATCCAGGCATCAATCTACACTACGGTCTTGAACCCCTCGGAGGTTTTCCACTTGCACCGGGGTATATTGCGCTGGATCGAGACTCCGAGTTCCACGTGGCTCGACCTCAGGGACTCTGTTGAGTTGCTCGAGATGCATGAAGGTGAAGTATTGCTCAAAGGATTGTCAACGTTTGGACTGGAAGATACACAAGACAGATTGCTGCTTAGACTGATGTCGGAAAGATCAAAAATGTAGTGACCAAAAAATTTGGGCGCATACAGACCTTTCATCGTCCATTCATATGAGATCTCGCTCAATGCGCTGTGCTCACCTGAGTGGTTATTCATTCGAACATACTCAGGCAAGCCGGCAAGGCAAGGCCAGGCCATCGCCCCCAGTCATGACCGCAAAGATGGCCTGCAACAATGCAGCATTGATGACGCTCGGAAAGGTTTCATGGGCTTTTAGAGGCGCCCGCGGTTATCACCGGCTTGTATCTCGATGTTTAATGGTATAAAACACGGAACCCGTGTGCTGAGAACCTTCTCGGCCTGTATCGACCATGATTCACATGCAGCGTTCATTTGACGGAACTGCATCTCCAGGCGCTAAATGACGAGCAAAAAAAATCAAAATCAAATTTGTGCGGGCTTGGTGTTCGAAAGGTATTCTTCCACGTTTCCCCGCTCGTATCCCCACTGTTGCATCGGTGCACCAGCCCGGCCGAGCGCGAAGCTTTTACCGGGTCACGACGCCATGCACGATGCAATAAATTGTCGCAGCGAAGCTCGCCGGGGTAATTGACAGGTAAGCAGCTGGATACGGCAGTCTTCTGCCGATCAGTGTCTTGAACGCCTTCCTAGAGCGAGCAAGGATCGCCGCAAGCTGCCCCGAGATCTCCACAAACACCATTTCAACCCAGTGGGTTCCCGCGGCCGTCGGTATGACCAGGACATTCCAATGCACCTTCTGCGGCACCATCGCGTCGTTTAGTCGCGACCCGTCAGGCTGCCTACCGTCTTCAAGCAGGCGCCATGCTTGGCTACCCGACTTTACAAACTAACTTCTCCACGTCGGATGCCGGGCCTGACAGCTCCACGCCAGGGACAGCCTGTGGTGGTTATATATCCAGCACGCCCGGCTGATTCGACTCTCGACTGAGGCTCTTGCTGCTTGAGCACTTCACACACGGTAACCGACAATGGGTCTCGCCATTGTCAGCTCGTTCCTGTGTGCCCTTGGGGCCGCTGGATCTCTCGTCCAGGCACGAGACTTGTCCGCTGACAGTCTGGACTCGCGACAACAACCGCAAGCAAGCAATGGCTTCGGATTTGTCGACCCCCTCATCGGCACGGACAACGGTGGACATGTGTTCGCCGGCGCGAGTCTGCCATTCGGCATGGCCAAAGCCGTTGGCGACACCAATGTGCGTAGAAAGCAAATGTGACTGCTGGAGCGACGCCGAGCTAATGCCAGTAGGGTGATGAAACTCAAGCCGGATTTGCTTCAGACAATTCAATGATCACAGGCTTTAGTCATATGCACGATTCAGGTACCGGAGGAGTGAGTCGGATTTTCGGAATGCCATCGAGCTAGCATATCTAACTCTTGTCAGGGCTCTTCGCTGGGCAACTTCCCAATCTTCCCTCACGCGTCTTGTCCCAACGATGACCCGACACAGTGCAAGTTCGACAAGAATGGCCGTGCGGAGAACTATGTCCCGGGCTCGGTCAATGCTACCCCAGGCTATTTTGCTTTGACCCTGTCGCAATCTCAGATCAAAGCTGAAATGACCGTGACGAATCACACCGCGTTATACAGGTTCACCTTTCCTGACAAGAAGACCGACATCAGCAATGGGAATGGCACCCTCAGTCCGCTGATCTTGGCCGAGGTGACCGACTTGACCAACTCCAACTCGAATGGCCAAATCCAAGTCGACTCCAAAACCGGCAGAATCACGGGAAGGGCTACTTTCAACCCATCTTTCGGCCAAGGAAACTACCAACTTAGCTTCTGCGCCGATTTCTCCGGCGCTTCAGTCCAAAAAACCAGTGCGTCGCCCCCAGATATCCAAGGAGCATACGTTAAATTTGGTGCACCGAAGTCAAAGAATCAAATTCTCGCGAGGGTTGGAGTTAGCTTTGTCAGTAATGAGCAAGCGTGCTCCAATGCAGAAAAGGAGATTCCCGACTACGATTTCGAGAAGGTTCACAGCGCAGCTATATCTGCCTGGCGGAACAAGTTGAACGTCATCTCTATCCAAGATGGCGGTGTTAGCACAAATCTGAAGAAGACTTTCTGGAGCGGCGTTTACAGGGCCATGCTTAGCCCGCAAGATTACACCGGAGAGAATTACCTCTGGCAGAGCGATGAGCCGTACTATGATTCCTTTTACTGTATCTGGGACTCGTTCAGGAGCATCCACCAGCTTATCACCCTCTTGGATCCCGTATCTCAAACGCGAATGATTCGCAGCCTGATCGACACTTACAGACACGAGGGCTGGCTGCCTGATTGCAGGATGTCACTTTGCAAGGGCTTGACGCAGGGAGGCAGCAATGCTGACATTGTTCTTACGGATTCGTACCTGAAAGGCATCAAAGATGGTGTGGACTGGGCTACAGGGTACGAAGCGGTGGTCAAAGACGCCGAGAGCGAGCCCCCAAACTGGGACATCGAAGGTAGGGGCAATCTGGCAAGCTACCACCGCCTGGGTTACGTTCCGATTAACGACAACGACTACGGCGGAACTAGGACCCGATCCATCTCCCGCACTGTCGAGTACGCATACGATGATTTCTGTATCGCTGAGATGGCCAAAGGCCTGGGGAAACAAGCCGACGCAAGCAAGTACTTTGGAAGGTCCAGCAACTGGAAGAATTTATTCAAGGCCAACCAAACGTCAAACTTCCCTAGCGGCAAGAACACTGGCTTCACCGGATATCTCCAGCCCAAGAATCCAGACGGGTCTTGGGGCTACCAGGATCCCTTGCTCTGCTCCCCACTCAATGATTTTGACGGCTGCTATCTCAATCCTTCAGGCCACGAAACATACGAGGGCAGCTGCTGGCTGTATACATTCTTCGCCCCTGGTGACATGGCAGCCCTCATCAAGACCCTTGGCGGGGCTGACAGCTTTGTCAAGCGCCTGGATTATATGCACGATCAGGATATTGTTTACATAGGAGATGAGCAGGGATTCTTCACAGTTTTTCAATACCACTTCGCCGGACGTCCGGGCTTGTCGTCAAAGCGCGCTCATTACTATATTCCAGGCTCGTTCAACGACACCATCTCCGGCATTCCTGGCAACGACGACTCTGGTGCCATGGGCTCTTTCTCGACTCTGACAATGTTGGGCATCTTCCCAAATCCCGGTCAAAATGTCTATTTCATCACGCCGCCCTTCTTCGAGTCTATTAGCATCAAAAGCCAGGTCACCGGAAAGACTGCGACGATCAAGAACATCAACTTTGACACTGCATACAAGAACATTTACGTCCAGAGTGCGAAGCTCAATGGTCAGGATTACACCAAGAGCTGGCTTGACCATAGCTTCTTCCTGAACGGTGACACCCTAGAGTTGACGCTTGGACCGACGGAAAGCAGCTGGGGCACAAAAGATGCGGATTTGCCTCCCAGTTATTCGACCTCTGGTCCTCATCCTGGTGTCGGCCAGTAAAAGTTTTGGTTGATTATTGTTCATTAGCGCTAACACAACGCTCCTCCAGCGAGCACGAATTTATCTAATGATCAACGGTTTCTTCCTTCTTCGTCCTGCTTCGATTACTCGGACGCGGCAGAACACCCCCACCATCTCCCCCGAACAAATGCCTGTCTTTGTTCGTCCTCTGGCCTTAAGCTCCTACTGTTTGCAAATCCTGGGTGATTATAGCGATCCGGTATCGCTTTGTTGTTCTGTTGATGCGCTGACGGTCCTTTTCTTGCACAGACATTGCTCTGGCGAAACGTGACATCGCTCACACGGCATGCCGTAAAGTGACTCGCGACGTGGAGGCCACTTGGTCCGGACCGTCGATATTTCAGACGGCGCCCGGAGATCGAGCCCGCGATGCTCGTGAGCTCGAGTGAGGAGCGATTGACGCCGTTTCGGCCACATAGAAGGGACCGCGCTTAGACCCGACGACTCAGTCTCCTGGCTATGGCTATGGCCCTCGCCCGTGATATTGTATAGCGATTGATGCCGTGTCGGCCATACAGGCGGCTCATCTGCCGCTTCAGCCGAAGGGTTCAACGCGCTGATGGACACGGCGCCCACTGCGTCAGCGCCAGCATTCGCAAACCCGTCTGCCAGCCTTCTCACGTCTGCATTGCTTCGATCTGCGCCTCTCGCTTCTTGTTCAACCAGTGCCGGCTTGGTTGCGCCCGTTTGCGACAAACTCGAACTCTTCGGCGATGCAGTCTTCCCGGCATCCAACATCACCGGCATCGGCGCTCGCGGGACCTCGCTTTTCGGTAACGAATAGGGGATCGCCGGCACATCGTACAACGAACTGTCCCTAGACCACGAGATTGACGGTGACACCGATGGCGCCGCCGCAGCCCTACCTGTACAGCCTCCACATATTGAAGCGAAGAAGCTGCGTGCGTATTGCGAGATGGTCCAGCCTTTGATGTCGCTTGGCTCCTCCACGAATGTGTCGGTCACCTCCTCATCCTGACTCTTCTCATCATCAACAGCATGCTGGATCTCAGGGCTCTGATTATTGGAGCTTTCGATTGTGATGTCTTCTTCTTTCCAGTCATGTATGATCACGGTGAATTGTCGCAGCTTCTTGGCGCGCTCGCGCTCTTCTTCGGTGCAATACCGGACGAGCGAAAGATTATGAATGATGGGAGCTTTTGTCGTGTTGGACACGGATGGCGTGCCTTCGAACCGCGCGTTGCTGGCATCGTTGGTTATCGGACTTGAGGTTACGGTGAGAGTGGGAACTTGGGCATCACTCAGGCTTCCAGCACGTCTGATGCGTGTGGCTGTCTGAGGCGCTGCTTCATATGTGACTACCATGATGTGAACGAAGTTTACGATGGTGATGAGTGGTTTTGCGCAAGATTCATGGTAAAATGGGAGGTGAGGGGTTAAATCTCACTATCATCGGATGTATTGTGGTGCACTCACTTTTTCTTCAACGCGAGCATGGTTGCCTTCCACGGCGTGCTCGCGACGCGTCCAGCTACTGTCGCTGTATGTGGAGCAAACGATATGAGAAGGAAAGCGGTTCTTGACCTGCCTCCTATTTTTCCGGTTGCCCACGAAGCTTGTTCTCATTTCATATCCCGACTGTTGACTCGAGTTGAGCTCACTTATTCGCCGCTCCTTCGTCTTTCCCAAATGCGCCGTAACCACACTCTTGGATCGTGTCCAAGCCAAATATCAAGGTTTGGACAGCCACATCTTTGCCGGTACTCTATCGCAAGCGACTCGTAAGCTTCCATGACTTCTTTTGCTGAGTTCTGGCCGGAACCGCCCGTCCGCACGGTATAACACCGATTCGATTGAGATCAAAAGCCAGCATACTGTCGGCATGACCATGAATCCGGATTCCTTTCAGAATGGTGAGCCAATGTCGTCATTGCCGTGATCCGTCGCAGTGTCGGACATTTCCGCCACATCGGCTTTGTCGTTGCTCGAAGAAGCTGCGGTCTGAAGGCCGGAGAGCGAAGCGGTGTCTGTCGACTGGTTTTGAGGATCAGGACCTGTAGCGTTGCTTTTGTCGGCGTCCATGAGCGCGGTGAAAACGCAAGCATCGAAGTTGAGTGTCATTCTGGCTTACCGATGAAGTAATGCGCACAGGAGAAAGCTCGTATCGTTGTTGTGGAGTGTTTTGGAGATGAAGGAGATGGATATTTGGTGGGTTGACGATGGGTACAACAAGTGTTGACCACATGGAAATGGCAAAAAAACCACTTCGAGTGTTTATGTATTTAGTGGAACAATTCAGGACAATGTGTCAGTGGTTCTTTCACTGATGGTGTGGCCTTGAGAGCACGGCTTCTATGCTCGGCCACTTCACAGCTCGCGAGCGACGTCCGAAGAACAATGGACATTGTGACAACGTGAGTAGATGTGGACTCAGGTCTTGCAGGTGTAGCATTGTTGGGAAGTCTCATTAATTTGCAAGTCTCTCGTAGCGGGAGTGTGGGCCGAACGGTGCGGTTGGGGTGCTGAGCTGAGGCATAGTCGCGACATCCAAAGCATCAACGAGAGTGCTCTCATTGATCGTATCATCGACACGTACTTTCATGTTGGGAGCGGCAACGATGAGATGAGATCGATTGTTTGTCTGTGTCATCCACTTTGGCATTCATGAGCACATGGATCTGACTGAATCGCCTGCTTTTGCGGTCGAAGCCACCTCGCCAAACTCATCTTTCCGCATGTTGCTATGCAAGTACAATTTCAAGGGATTCAACCACATTGGGGACACGCTGAATAATGAGCATAGTCTGCCAGAAGTTAGGAATGAGTAGATACACAACAGAACCATTTACTTCGAGATCTAAGGTTCGTGTCCTTGGGCTTGAGTGGTTTGCGCGGTACAGTATAGCCTTTAGTGAAGGAATATGACCGCTGACGGCAATAAGGAGAAGTCAACGCAAGGCATCATCGAGGCAGTCTTCTATTGAGACAAAGCTCCATCGACCGTGCATCCCGGCTTCGATGGTACTTTCATGTCGCTTACAGCGCTCAATCCATGTCGTAGGTGTAAGGTTCCCCGCACGGTCGTTCCCGCACTAGTATTGGAAGGAATCGCATGAAACCCTAGCTCGTTAGATGACATGGCAGTACCCGCGAAACTTCAAGTCAACACTCAGGTCTCGCACACGTATCTCATTGTAAACCGCAGGCCCCTCCATATCTTGAGCCGCGTGGCCTTTGTGCCGCTAGGCACAATTACCTCAAATGGCCTCGATTCCGGTTTTGGGATTGCGGAATTGTGCGTTGTGATGCATCGCGTCACCCACGTTGCGATTACAGATCGAACACAGAAGCTCGTGCCTTTAACCGAAACGACCGGGATTGCACGGTAGTATTAGTGAGATGGAATCCTCCCTCGATGCTGCTTTTATGATATAAGTCTGAAGAAGCAAGCACTTTTTCTTGGATCCTTGTGGCTCTCTGCTCAACGCAAACCTATCCCTCCAGTGCCCCTTTTTTTGGTGTGCACAATTCTTACATCCTACCAATATGAAGTTCGTTCTCTCTCCATTCACCACAGCTTTGCTGGCCAGCTGCGTCGTTGCTGCTCCTACTCCTGCCACTACTTCTCTGGAGAAGCGGGCCAGCACCTTTTGCGGACAATATGATTCAGTCACGGCAGGAGCTTACACTCTGTATAACAACCTATGGGGAGAGTCGTCCGGTGGGGGTTCCCAATGTACGACCGAAACAAGCTTGTCGGGCAATGCACTGAAGTGGTCGACCTCCTGGTCTTGGTCGGGCGGCTCTTCTCAGGTGAAGTCGTATGCAAACGCCCGCATCACAGTCAACAAGGCTCTGTCTGCCATCGGCCAGATCCCTTCGAACTGGAATTGGGGGTAAGATGAATTTTACCATGCCACGCCTCGTTCTGATATTGACATGAATGCAGCTACACCGGCTCAAACATTGTTGCTGATGTCGCCTACGACATTTTCACTGGCACTTCGTCCTCCGCATCCCCATCGAATGAAATCATGATCTGGCTTGGTGCCTTGGGTGGTGCTGGCCCGATCAGTTCGACTGGAAAGCCCATTGCAACTCCAACGATCAACGGCGTTAAATGGAACCTCTACAGCGGCCCGAACGGATCCATGACCGTGTACTCATTCGTTGCACAATCGCAAGCTACGGCGTTCTCGGGCGACCTGAACCTGTTCTTCACCTATCTTGAGAACAACCAAGGGCTGTCAAAGAGTCAGATCATGCAGACAATCGGTGCAGGAACTGAGCCTTTCACTGGCAGCAATGGTAAGTCGTCCCATAATCTCACCGCCTGCTTGTGTTCGGAAACTAATTTGAGCCATAGCCGTCTTTACGACTTCGTCTTACAAAGTCAGCGTCTCATGAAGGACTGAGGCTGATTGTTAGGCGAGCGTTCCCTTATGGACAAAACGTATGCTAGGAAACAGTCACAAGAGTGTACGAGGATTTGGCTTTCGCAGTTTTTCTGAACATATATGGAATTGCCGATTTCCGGCTGTTGCCGGTTCTGACCCTGCTTCCGAGTCCAAGAAAAAAATATCGTTCAAGACACATAAACAAGCACCAAGCTCATTTGCCCAACTGTACACCAAAGGTACCTCTTTTCTTCGAGGTCGCATCCGCGGCATTGGAATAGTTCGACATCTGGCTGTTGTCCAGCAGACTCTTTGATGCCGCCTTCTTCTCTTCCTCAATCTTCTTGAGGCGTTTCTCCGTTTTCATTTTGCCGCTGCCCTTGCCGTGAAACTGATGACTCAGATGCTTGAATGCCTCCTTCTCATTCAGCTCGCGGCCAAATTCGTCCTTGTGGGTGAGCTCGAAGCTGGGTTTATAGTTCTGCTCGTAAAATCTCGCCATGCGCTGACTCTCTTGGAATTGTCGGTTTTCGTTCTCCTTACGATGCATCTCCTCACGATCCCGCTGCGAATGGCCTTGGTACCGTCCTGTCTCACGACCTGCAAGACGTTGTGCTCTGGCTTTCGTCTCCGCTTCGGTTTCGATGCGGCGTTTCTCGGACCTGAACATTTGGGAGGCGCGGGTGTCATCGTTCGCGTTCTCACCAGCGTGTGCATCCCACATTCCTCGATTCTTGACAAATCCGAACACGCCTCCGATGCCTTTGTTGAAAGTTGTCTCTGTGCCGAGGCCAGCCCCGCCCTCGGCAGTCCCTTCGCCAGTTTCGTTCATGGCGGGATGTTTATCAGCCTGAGACCCATCATCCCGCATTTCAGTATCCTCGTCAGCACCGGGTGACCCTCGCGCGGGACCTTCGGGAGCGGCCTGGCGGCGCAAAGCGGCTTCTCGTTCTTCCTCGATTTCGCGCTGCCTTTCGTCAATGTTGTCGACAAAGAAAGTAGTTTCGTCTATAATTAGGCCACCGTCTTCCTGCTTTTCGTCCTCTTGCATTGCGTTAGCCTCTTCATCCTTCAGCTGTCTAGCAAGATCTTCTGGTCGCATCTTCTTTCGTTTCTTGAGAACTTCTCTTCGCTGTCGCGCGAGAGATGCTTGTAAATCTTCATCGTCGAGAAAGGTAGCAGTTTTGCGCTCAGGAACTGTAGCAGTGATATCACCGTCAACATCCATAGCTCCGGCCGCCACTCTTCCGTTTGCGCTTTGCGATTCTTGACCTGTCCCGCCGAGCGCATCAGCTTCATCGTCAACGACTTTCCTTCGGGTGGACTTCTTCTGCTTCTTCGGCTTGCGAATCTTGATGTCCTTGGGATCCGCGTAGTCTGATGTGGGTACCTCCTTCAGGATGTCGAGGCTGATCGCCTGGCGCTTGATCCGTTCACCCAGTGTAGCTTTGTCTGATTGCTTCTGCTCCACCGTCTGGCCATCTTCATCGAGCGTGAAACGCTTCCTCTTTTTACCATCGATGACCTCGTCGTAGTGCTTCAGAAATCCACCGTCCCCATCTTCGTCCATCTCATTGGGGTTGTAGACCGGCTTCTTCTTTTTAAGATCCAGACGCTCGTCTCGCCGCTCCTGTTCTCTGAGATTGACATTCTCCAACTCATCGCCCTCCTCTTCGTTTTCGTCGATGGTCGTGTCCTTCAGAACCAGTACATGTTCGTTCTCGTCTTCGAAATCGCCCAGCTCGTGTCCAACACGGACACCAGCAAGATCCTTGGCGGTATAAGCCTGTTCTTCTCGAGCCTTGAGTTCTTCCTCAGTCTTGCGAAGCTTCTCGCGCTCCTTGTCAATCTTCTTCTGCCTCTTTTTCTGGCCGATTAGCCATGACCGCGTGTCCTGTTCCTGGTCGTCTGCCTCACCTAGACCTGAGCCTTCCAGTTTGCGGTCGCGCGCAGCTAGCTCTCGCGCTTTCCGAACGGCCTCTTTCCGCTTGTCGCGAGCGATGCGGTCTTTCTCCTCCTGCTGCATCCGCCTGTAGTTGGCTTCGGCCTGCCCCTCGCGGCCTTCGAGAGTTGCGTTAGGATCATCGTCGGAGTCGTCGGAGTCTGCAGCTTCTTTAAAGGTAGGACCTGCGCCAGGCACTGGTAGTAAAGGGAGGCCAAGCGACTTGCGGATCTTGTTCGTCTCCTCGATGGAGAACGCGTCCGCCATGATGGTCGAGGGAGCAGGTCAAAGCAAAGACGGTCAGAAGCCCCTCCAAACTGTCCGGTGTTACGCGAATGATGATACTAGGCACCAAAGCATGTCAGACTAAGCTTGTTGAGACCAGGCGACACGAGAGTGCAGGATGTATGGCATAATCTTGAAGGACTCGGAGATGGGATCCGCGACTTCCATTTGAACACATCACGTGATTGGATGCTTGTGAGAAATGATTTGATGATAGATAGCCTTCCAATTTCATCAAATGCGTCTGCAGTTCGACAACTTGAGATACAAGAGTAGTGCGACTCTGTCGCCAGGGCTTCTTGAGCTGGCAATATTGAACCACTCGTTTACGTAGCTTGCCTCGTCTTTCTTTCCAGCGTGTCGAGCAAAGATAATTCACCAAATTTAACTCTACTCGGCTTTCTTCCGAAGTGACTGGGTAGATAGGCAGCGCAGAAAGTGGGCGACTGAGCTGGCCCAACTGCTGCATATACACGGTCAAACCTTGCTCGCTTCATATGGACGCTCAGCTGAACGCTCACTCCGACAAGGGATGCAGGAGAAGAGCTCAAGGCGCGGGGCAGGGCCGAGAGTGCCTGTTTCGAGTTGCGTTACGACATTGCAAGACCCACACTCTACCACGTCCTTCTTGCTCAGGCCACTGCATTGTGTATTGTCCGATGCCTGGGCATAGCATAATATTCGAAATGAGTCCCTGTGTTTAATTTCAGAAGTTCTTGCTCTTCGGATCGTGTTTCAACCTTGTTGGTTCCAGGTTCATTGCATGAGTGTATGCCTGTGTAGCTAGATTTCCACGCCATAGATCGCAGACACCCTCAAGTTCCTTCAACCTGTCCAACAGCATGTTCTCCGAACTCTCTCACAGTTGCTGTCAGTCAGCGCTTTACACAGGAGACCACCGCTGCGACGCTTGCGGACCTCACCAAAGCTGCTCAAGACGCAGCGCACAAGTCGGTTTCCCTCTTGCTCTTCCCAGAAGCCTACCTTGGCGGCTATCCTCGCAGCTCAACCTTCGGAGCATCCATCGGTTCGCGGACCGATCAAGGTCGGGATTCGTTTCTAGAATATTTCAAATCGGCAATTGACCTGGGTGACACGCCCCAAGGCGCTGGAGATGCATGGGTGGATCGAACATTACCTCTTCCGTGTGCCGACAGCAGTACTGGATCTGCTTCCTTCCGCGGCGATGGTACACGGGAGCAGCTTGAAAGTGTCGCCACCCAAACCGGTGTTTTCCTTGTGGTTGGACTTGTCGAGAAAGCCGGCGGATCGCTATACTGTAGCGCCGTATACGTTGACCCGACACGAGGCGTGATCGGCAAGCGGCGGAAGGCGATGCCTACGGGGACCGAGCGGATCGTATGGGCACAAGGCCAGCCTAGCAGTTTGAAAGCTGTGAAAGCAAACATCAAGGGTGTGTCTGTTACGCTCGCGGCGGCCATCTGCTGGGAGAACTACATGCCGCTGCTGAGACACTCAATCTACTCGCAGAACGTCAGCATCTATCTTGCGCCCACGGCTGATGCCAGAGACGCGTGGGTTCCATTGATGAGAACGGTTGCGTTGGAAGGTCGAACCTGGGTCTTGACGGCGAACCAGGCTGTGAGGTACAAAGACTTGCCAGAGTGGGTGAGCAAGGGTGAAAACGAGACGTGGAAGACTCTGGATCCGGAAGGGTGGGCGAGCCGTGGTGGAAGCGCAATCATTGCGCCGAACGGTGATGTGGTGGTAGGCCCGAGCTGGGAGAAAGAGAACGATCTGCTGGTGGCTGAGATTGACCTGGATGATTGCTTGAGGGGACGCCTCGACTTTGATGCTGCTGGCAGCTACTCGAGAATGGATGCCTTCAAGTTGACAGTCGAGGGACTAGATCTGAATCCACCGGCCTGAAAGGTTGGCCAAATCAGGGGAGCCTTTACTCAAATCGAGCAACGAACAGGCTTTTGGCACGCGGCTGTCTTTAGTGCGCGTTCGCTGACTTGAACTCGACAGTCCTTGCAATTCGCACTTGACTTGATGCTCCAAGCAGGGAGATGTCGGAGCATGAATGTTATGGTGACTTGGCCCGTCCCCTCTATATATGATTTTGTGCGCCAATTCACATCAAGCTGAAGGTGGAAGAAGCTTCTCCTCAAGCAATTGAACAGTCTGAACTGGAATGGGTGACAATTTGTTTGAAGCGCATTTTCTTTCCATTGTCCCTCCACGTCACCACCGCATCACAAACGATTCACCAACGGGCAAAAGTACACAGACCAATCACCTTCACGAGCCACTTAGAACCCTTCAGGTCACAAGACCATACCAGCAGAAAGACCCTGTAAACGGCCATACAACCCTTTCTGACGACGAGCGGTCTCAGCTTCCAGCATTGAATCGCAATGAGCAGCAACAGCGAGCCTGCCAAGTGAAGCAAAACTGCCACAAGAAGCACCACAGAGTCAGCGAGATCATTTCCCTTTCGAGCAGAAAACAATCAGCAATTCTTAAATCACGAACGCAAAAAGCTGCGCAGCTGTGAGCGAGCCCATTCACCAATAACAACCGGTGATGAACCGCCTGCGCGACCAAATATCAAAACCACAGACAGCACAGAGCTTGCGAATCGATCATTCAGCCACCGCATGATAGTCCCTTCGATCACGCCTGAAGCACACAAACTCTTCGTCATCTTCAACACCAGCAACGTAATCCAGCTGCCACAGAAATAAGGGCGTCCTGCTTCACAACGCTTCCCTGTCGAGACATTGCGCCAAAATGTCCACCGAGAGGACTTTCAAACCTACCCGCCCAAGGCCACAGGTCTTCTTGAATGGAAAGCCGCTCAAGCCGGCGTCCCGTACAGCGGCCCGTGCCAGGTACATCCCCGGTCCGCGCGATACGACTGGTCTGCGAGTGAGCTTCTTCCCTGAGCCGACCGACACCCGCATCGTCCGGCGCTGGCAGAACGGACCCCCGAAGATGCACTCGACCTGGAAGTACAACAACAAGGTGGATTGCGGTCACCGACCGGCCAGCGATGGGTGTCCGTGGGGACACTGCAAGAACCGTCATGGCTTCGTTGGAATGCAGTTCGAACCTGACGGCAACCATCATCGCATGACCAAACAACACATGCTGAGTACGGAGCACAATTGCCGTGTACCGCCTGTCGAGGCACAATACCTGCACTGGATGGCCTTCGATCCGGGTTTCGTTGAAGACTGGTACGAGCGCGCGATCCAAGTGTACTTGAGAGAGAGTCAAAGGGATGCGTGGAGTGACCTGGCCAGGGTCGTACGACAGGTTCCACGGGCGACGAAGGCTTAACGGTCGAAACCATGGGAAGTCAGGCTCCGTGCGGCGAGCGGAACAGAAGTCCGGCTTCGCACCTTGGTTCAGATTACCGCTACTACCAAGGTTCTCTCTTAGAAAACACACACCATCCCCAGTCTGCTATCAGCTAGTAACCTGCCCTCTGCCTGTCTTTGCTGTATTGACAAGGCTGTAATGGGTGCAAAATTCGGTCATTGTTTCGTTGTCGTGCAATTTCTGGACCATCTCGTCGCATTTCGGGTAGCGAAAAAAGTAATTGGCCGAGCGTTTATGCATGAAACAATTTTGTACAGTGTTGGAATACGTTTCTGCAAGATCTAGCATGCCTCTACTCAGCATTTCCAGTCGCCACAATGTTTGCCTGGATTTGGTTCTCGGTATCATCCGGTGGGTATCCTGTGGTCATCACGCCCTCATAAAAGGTACCTTGGGCACCACTACTTGGGGGTTCCATTTGTCGAATGTATCGCAGCTACGCGAAAGTGTTTACGAATCATCATCCTACATGTCGTGAAGACTTGGGGTGTCTTTGTTTTCAGCATCGACTGAACTCCGGACAGTCAAACTCACCACATATCACGCTCCTCGGTTGCAAAAAGTAGTGATGATATAATGGCGTCCGCAATTGACTGTTACTGGACAGTGAGATTTGCGATATTCTGAGCTGTCCCAAATTCACATTTGCAACGACTATTGCCAGCACGTTCCAGTCGGGTCTCTTTCTGTAACAGTTTGATGCATTCCTTGCCGAGCACTACCCCGTCATCGCAACTGACACGTCGTGTCACAATACGACAGCGAACATCATCGCCTTCGTTGCACTACGGATCATGCTTCGAGCCATTCCGATCACATGCGAGACCTGGACGTGCTCTCTATACGACGAGTTGTACTGAATGAAGGGAGACTGGCTCTACGCGAAATCTTCCGATTTCCGCCTTTTCTCCGTGGACAATGAATACCTGAAAGGCTACCTGAACAGCTCAGCAAGGCTGTTCACCTCGGGTGTGTTGTTCATTGTCTATCCAATCAGTTTTGTGCCGGCAGATAGTTGTGCCGGGGCCGAGGTAAGTGTTTCGTGCGACATGTCCTTCTGTCTGCGTGCTGCGTCTGACATACCGACAACTGTTTGCCACAGTGCCGTTACGCTTTTGCTCACGACTGAGGCAGATAGTGATCCGGTGTTCTCCAGTATCACTGGAGCATAATTTATACTACACTGATGTTTAGGAAAGCGGTCGCTGGACGGTGAATTGGTTAACGCGGAGTGCGTTCCACACTCCCGACGTCTTATCATTCTCTTATCTCAGGCCGAAAGCAACTTTTGTACCACACCCATTTGTGGCACACGAGTGCTGCAGTCGCTTCTATCCAGTGATCCAACGGAATCGGTCTGTGCTGATAAGCAGGAGCCACAATTCTGCACGATTACGATTACCCTAGCCTTGATTGGCGACGGAACTTGGCCATTGTGCAACCCAGATGCAAAGGCACCAGCTAGGCTCCACCTCTGGTCACAACCTCGCTGCTTGATCGAAACTTTCCATCGCGCATACCATGGGCATTGTCTCTCGGCGGACTGGTTGTCGTATGTCCACAGCAATGTCCCGGTACTGCCTCGGTGCTGTCGCGCGTGAAGAGCAGGCCGTTCTGGTTTTCACGGCCGTAGCAACTGAAGGCTCTTTCGAACGTTGGACATTGCCACTGTTCGCAAGATTTGTTCCTCAATCCGCAAACAAATATGTGTTGATATACTGCATAGTGTCATGCAAATTCATGTCTAAGCTGGATTCATCTCACTTGCAGATCCATGGAGCAGTCGTTACCAGCAGCTAATGAACAGGACGATTCGCTTCGGGCGGCATGAACCTCAGGCTTGGTATCAACACAGATCATGATCCGTGTGCCGGTCCACCGATCGTGCATTGAAGCTGTCACCGTTATGGACCTCCTGCGATGTGGCTCACGCCAGGAAGATCTGGTTTGTGTTTCTCCGTGGGGCAGACTTCCACGTTTGAGCAATCTTGCCTAGTTGGGCGGAATGCTATCAGCATCCAGGAACAAGCTTTCCTCTTCAGGGATGCAGCAATCCGAAAGTTCCGGCTTGTCAGAGCGCTTGCTCAACAGACCCCTGTCTTCCGCATCCCTTAGCGCTGTCGATCCCTTCTATTGAGTTGCTCTCTCACAGCCAATAACCACACCTCAGGCAAGTATCCTTGATAGTTATCTTGCGCTTATGCATTTCTAGCCTTTGGTCACAGATCCGTCGTTCCACCGCTATAACGGCTGTATCTCAAGAGGACTAGAGATGCGATTTGAACTGGTATCCTCGACGCCAAATATGGAAGTTCTGCTTTGCATGTCGCCTTAGCCCAAGCTATGGCGGTAATTTTTCTCTGCCCAAGGCGATGCATAGCTGTTTGCGGCTTATCTCACGGACAGACGACACAGCAAGCCTGCTATTCTTTGCCGTCTGCGCCGAAAGCAATACAGCCCACTCTTTCTGGGAGTAACGCCATGAACCGGAAAGGGCCGTTGTACTTTGCTGAATCCCAGTTTCTTATCTGTTGTACCGCGGTCGTCTCAACCGAGACGTTTGACCTCGTTGCATGCACTACTGAAGAGGCTCAAGATGGATCTACATTGCGCTTGGGTGGCGACTTCAGCATCTCCGGGCCTCCTATCAGCATGTGATTGCGCTATTGTTGTTTGGGTCTCCAAGGGTGTCCGCAAGGGGAAAGGCTGGCTCCCTCCATCAAGCAAAGGGTTCGTCATTTGGCTTTCTGTGGCTCAACGTCTATTCATTCGGTCCCCGGTCGTCCATGTATCGGATTCAGATCTGCTCCTCAGAGTCTGGTAGTACCAACTGTAGTGTCCGCCACACCCTGAGGCCGACACTCATTTCTGAACCTCACGCTCTGCAAAGCAAGCAGGCGATTTGATACAACTAAGGTAACAGAATGCTTGTACAGGTAGGTGCAGACGTTTATGCCAGCTCGGCTAATTAGCAATTGTCCTTTGTTCATCTTCTTCTCAAAATGAGCCTGGCAATCTCATGAAGCCGATGCAGTCATCTGGCGGCTCAACGTGATAGTCTGAGTTGCTACCCGTGGGGACCCGCTGATCATCACTTGACGCCGGCATTTCGTGGCTTGCTCAAAACCTAGTTAGTTTAAGGTGATAATCAACAGCACGTTTATTGGCCCACACCAACTGGACGACAAGGTGCTCCACCAGCAGAGCTCTCCCAACGTTGCCGACATTGTCCTTGCCGCGGAAGAACTGAATATCGATAATTGATCTATCACACCTACATGGTAAAGCCTCGAAGAGCAGGTGCACAAGAGAACATAAATATGTCGCTCACCCCCTGCACTCAGGATTTCGATCCCCATCCTCTCCAACAGATCGTCGATATCACAACCACTGCCACTCATAAGTCAGGCACTCCTTCAACATGCGCTCCGACTTCCTCCTCATGGCCTCGGCGGCCACGGCCTACCCGTTCATGGGCCCCGGCATGGAGAATGAGAAGCGAATTGACGACCTCACTGCTCGCGTCGGCTCTGTCCTTGGACGCGAAGCTGTCAACGCTGCAGCTGAGCATTCCAAGAACAAGAGACAACTCATCTCCGGTCTGCTCGGCAGTCTTGGTGGAGGCCTCAACCTCGAAGGTATTCTGCAGCCTCTAAGCGGTGTTCTCGCCGCACTTGACATTCCCACTCCTCAGCCCTTCGGCCTCAAGGAGATTCCTGGTGACGATCCTGACCACCAGTTTATCGCTCCCAAGGCTAGCGACGTTCGCGGTCTTTGCCCTTCGATGAACACCCTGGCCAATTACGGCTACATTTCCCGCACGGGTATCACCACCCTTGCCGAGTCATCTAATGCTATTCAGACTGTCTGGGGCTTCGGCTACGACCTTGCCACCTTTCTGGCCGCCCTCGGTCTCATTGCTGGTGGTGACCTGCCCACCGGAAAGTTCTCCATCGGTGGCGCCGACAGCCGTGTGCCCAACACACTCGGCCCGGCACTGGGTATAGACAAGCACGGCACATTTGAGATCGACGGCTCCATCTCGCGACAGGACAACTACTTTGGTAACCAAGCGGATTTCATTCCCAGCCGATGGAAGGCGATCCGCAAGCAGGCCGAGACCGTCGGCGGCGGATACTACGGCCCCGAGATGTGGATCGAGAACCAGAAGCAGAGCTACCTGATGTCACGCAACACCAACCCCGAGGCTGTCCTGAGCGTCAAGTACTTCGCCGTCTCTCTCGCCGAGCGTGCCTTCATGTACCGCGCCTTTCCCAACGGTACCACCCCCGAGATCGCCGATGCTGCCAACATCGAGCCCTTCTGGCTGGAGAACAAGTTTCCCAAGAACTGGTTCCGCCGCGACACGCCCTACGGCCTTGCCAACTTGGCCGTCGACCTGGTCGACCTGTACGCCGGCTATCCCTTCGAGCTCGGTGTCAACAACGGTCTCGACAGCTTCACCCCGCTCGGCGAGGACATCAGCGGCAAGTCCGTCAACGACATCATGTGCTTCGTCCTCACCAACATCTTCGACACCGTTCCCGGTTCCGTACAGCCCCTCCTGGCCGAGAATATTGACACTTTCGCCGGCTTCGTCTCTGGTATCCTGTCACCTTTCTTCGCCCCCTTCAACTGCCCGGAAGTCAACAGCTTCTCTTCGCCCGGTGAGAGCTGCAAGCTCGGCACGGGCGGAAAGCAGACTTGCACTGACCCGAGCGGTAACCCAACCAACCCGGCGGACAACTCTGGCATGCTCAAGGACACCCCTGCCCCTGGCAAGCCTTTGACCAACCAGTAAAGGATGGACAGCACTGCTCTCGGTCGCAGGTCGAGAGCTTGGTTGATCTAAGACTGCAACCAGTTTTAATGATGAGATTGCCATGGAAGACCGATCACTCAATTGTCAATCCTTGGACGATGAGAATGTCATATACGTAATGAATGAACCCAAATTTCAAACATTCGATGCCATCTGCAAGAGTTGCCAAGAAGTTCGTTGCACCTTGCCCAGTCTGTGATTGCTCCTGATCGCTCAGCCACGCGACAAACTCACTCTGAAACCACTTACAACGGCCTGCTCAGCCCCAGTCTTGTTACCGTAGTCATACACCACGTAGACATTCTTCAAAAAGCTCTGGCCCATGATGCATCCACTATCGATGACCTGCGGCTGGCCTGTACACTTATTGCCAGTGTTCGGAATCTTGATCGAGCTCTGCGGGACCGCATACTCAATACCTCCAACCTCAAACTTCATGTCCGGTAGCTTCGCATCGCAAGGATAACTGTAAAAGCTACCATCCTCTTCGGCCTGATCGACCTGCTTCCAGTAGTTCGCGACCATGCTCCGCGGAACCTTCATGTACGTGGTACCAGTGTCGAGATCGCAGGTCGCTTCGCCTTGACCGGCCTTGACACTCACATCCCAATGCGGGTTGTCCTGGTCGACGGGCACCCAATTCACCTCCCCATAGCCGTCCGGAATCTTCGTGTATCCGATTGCAATCTCACCACGCTCGAAGTCCACGCTCACGACCGGCTCCTGCAGATGCGGCGCAATCTCCTGGATCCACGAGTCCGTCTGTGCTTTGCCGGCAAACTGTGAGGGTCGCGACGCAATGCCCAAGATGCCATCGTAGCCATCAAACTTGTTGCCCTTTGAGTTGATCTTGTCGGCGATTCCGAAGGAGAGGGAGTCGAGCTCCAGGCCGCCGACGGTGACGGGACCTGTGTGGACGCTGCCGGAGACCTCGCCGCTGCCGTAGGATATGTCGAAACTCTGGCCCGTGGACTGGGTGCCACTGAGCTTGTCGGCGTTGGGCCCTTTGATCCAGAGGCCGCTGGAGCCGGTGTCGAGGAGCACGTTGAACGTTTGGCCGCCGACTTGGATGGGGGAGATGTATTCTCCGGTACCGGCGCGTTGAGTGGCGCTCACGGATCCGGTGAGGGTACCTGAGGAAGAAGCAGCGTCGGCGCGGTTGATGATGGGAGTCGGATCTTCTCCGGTGATCCCATCAAGTGGAAGTGCTGCTGCGAAGGAGATGAATGCTTGCAGACCAGCAACGAGATGCTTGTTGATAAGCATGCTGGGCAGTGTTTGAGGAGTTTGGTTTCGTTTGATTGTCTGATGTCGGTTTTCTTCAAAAAGGCAATGCAATCCTGTAGACTGGAATGGATGCTGGGTTGGAAATGTGGAAGCTGCGGAAGTACGAGTCCTTATATACACACTATTGGGTTCCCTCCAAGCAGAATCCTCATACTCGAAGTCCTGGATTTTGAGACAGGACTCTTCACGAAAGAGAAGCACAGGCCGACCTGAGAAGCCCGAGGACCACCATCATAGGTCCCAGTTCAAGCCACGGACGATCCTCATCTTGCCACGATGACTGCTTCGAGGTCAATATCACGGAGGAAACTAGAATTACCTGTAGGACGTGAAATGTCATCACAACGCCGGGACCTGATTGTGGTTCGTGATCTGCTCGACAATGGTGAATAGATAAAGCTCAGCTTCGTCGTTGCAAGCCACAGAGATCATATGCTGCGTGGCTCTTCGCGCTTGCAGGGGTGACATAAGGCCGCTTGACCTAAATGGAAAAACAACTCCTCGCAGACAGCTGATCATGAACACACGAGGTAGGATAGACATGGTGGTGAGACAAGCCATGGTTTGGGCCATGAGCGGCCGTTGCGGGAAGCTGTGACAAGGGGCATGGGGCGAGGTTGCATCCGCAAGTTGCGCCATGCAGATCAAGCCAAAGCCGCACGGCATCTACGGCATAATGCACAATATCGCATGACATGTCCACTCTGATAGGCCATGTTCGACTTGTATCTAGGCAAAAAGATACGACATGCTTGCAGACGTTGACTGGTGCTGGAGACGCCGTTGAATTCTGTCCGACGAATACCCCTGCTTAGATCCCAGCGTTCTTGGGGCCGTCCAAACGTCCTGGATTTCGACCGTGACATTGCATCAAGATAATGGCATGTGCACTGCTCATCGCGCTGTATCGTTATTGCATGTAAGCGATCAAATGACGACAAAGCGAGTCAAATGTCGAAGGTGGTAGTGACTGACAAGAAAGAGCAACAAAATGGCGCATTCTCGCGACGTGGGCCTTGCAGGAATCTCAAGGATACTGACCAGCAGACATGAAGACCTGTGTTGATATAATGCGTAAAAGAGCAAAACTCCTGATGTGGACGTCCGTTCCTTGATGCTTAACGTACATGGGCAAACGTCCCAACTTGGCGATGCCTCTTTCCCTTAACGCGCTCATGCAGTGTTTGCAGATCCTGATACCCTAACGCCTCGCTATGCAAATGGTGGAGATGATGTACACGATCCCTGGCCCGTCAAATGGGCGTGAGGATCTGAACCCGGGCGTCTTTGGGTTGTGGTAAGAGCTTGCCCTGTCACGACTGAGGGGGCTGCTCTGGTTGAGGCTGCTGCTCATGGTGGAGTACGGCCTAGCTGCATTCAGGCGACTCGCTTCGAATCTCACTTTGTGTCTGGAGCCGTTCAGTAGCCGTCTCAGCTTTCGTAGACTTTGGGCTTCCAACCTTTCTTCGCCCCAGCTTCTCTTTCCGCAGTGTCTTCCGCAGCTTTGACTTCCGACTCTATTCGTTCACGCGCCCGTAGGATTTTGCTTTGTATATAGAAGCTTCCTCCTTTCTTTGGATCGTTCGCGTCGAACATCTTTTTGAAGCGCTCCATGACATGTTCGAGATCTGCCTCGCCGCCCTTTGGAGGCTTGACGTTCAATATCTTGCAGGCTTCATCAAGTGTAATCCCCGATGCCGTCGTTCGCGCCGCTGCATGATTCCCTGTCGCCTTCTGGTATGCTGATGTGGCGACAGCTTGTCTGTAGGCCTCGGACGATGCTCTCCAAAAGACCTGGGTGCCGGTGATGACGATTCTGGTGATGAGCCTGTGCGCCTGTACTTGTCAGCAGCATTCGCTTGCAAGGCTGGAAAGCAATTTACCATATTGGAGGGACGCGCCACAGCAGAAACGCTCGCAAGGTCTGATCTGAATAGTATCCGATGATAGCTTTGGCTGCGGAACAAATCGAATCTCGAAATTGTCCGCCGTGAGCGGAGGCAGGTTTGGCCGACGCCGATGGGGAGAATGCGGCCGTGGCAGCGTGATGGATCCGATGCGCATCGTCACATGCAAACTCATTGTTACAGCTGCCGGCCGATGTTTAGAGCTGGAGAGGCACTGTGGCACTCGGACTAGTAGTTCCAAGGCATCTCTTCTCAGATCCCGCTAAATACTATACGGCTGTGCCTGAGGCTCGCCATTGTCCACATTCCCAGGCTCGGCTTCTCGCCATCACATCGAGAGCCATGTCAAATAGGCAGTAGCTTTTGTTTCTCACCTCCCCATGTGCTCCCTTGACCATACCTGCTAGCACATGTGGACTCCACAAAGGTGAAGTGCGGAACGTTTCGGCCTCGTCGTGCCTTATATGGCTGCCTTCGGTAAGTCAAGCATCGTGCACTGTGCTTCCTTCAGGTAGCAATCTACGGTACTGCTCGCTGGCGGTATACAAGCAGTCGCAAATGTCGTCGGTGCGACCTGATCTATGTACTGACTGCTTCAGAAACACCTTGGACGACTCGGACAGAGGCCATGGCGTCCTCGATCGATCGCACTGAAGCCGGCTCCGCTCAGACAAACGCGAGTGAGACTGGACCGGCAACAGTAGCCTCATTCGCTCCTGTTCAGACATCACGCTATTCTGCCACTCGCAGCGCCGTCATTATCCACCAGAAATCAGCTCTTCTGGTTGCGACTCCTCCCCAGGTTACTCGAGCTCTTGCGTACTCACATCCCTTCTTGTTGCCATTGAATAAACTTCTCGGCCTGTTATCATGGTCGACTGGTGATCCGTGGGAGTCATTCATCTTGTTATGCTCATTTTGGGCCACTGTACTCTACGGCGATTTACTTATTCTCTACGCTGGACCTGTTGTGGTCATAGTCGGTCTGATGCTTGGAATGTACACACGACGATTCTCGCCTTTGTCAACCTATGCATCTCCAGTCGCAGATGTCAAGGATCATCGTCGAACAGGATCAACCGCGTCTGTCTCATCTAATGCCGAAACCCAGGGTGCACGACACCAGACGAGCCTGGACGACATTGTGGACACGCTGAACACAATGACCCTGCGATGCAACACGCTCCTGAGCCCTTTCTTGAGACTCACAGATCTCCTTTCTACACAGCACAGCGCAACCTCTGCATCCACCCGACCAGCTCTACTGCAGCTACTCTACCGTATGGTGGGCACTTTGCCCGTCTGGATCGGATTGTCGCTGGATCCAGTTCACCTCATCACTGCCCGTCGAGTCATTCTTATTGGCGGAACAATACTCATCACGTGGCATTCTGAGCCAGCACAAGTCTGCAGACTGCTGCTTTGGCGATCGCTCTGGGTCCGACGGGCAACCTCGATCCTCACTGGGTTTGAGTTCGAGGGTGTTGACCCGCCGTATCCGCTTCAAGGTACGGATGTGACTGAACTCCAGAAGAGCAAGTCACAGGCCGAACTAGCAGCAAAGCGACTCGCAGGTGCTGGTCTCTCCAAAACCGAGAAGCTTGGCGTGCGCTTCACGTTTGCGCTCTTTGAAAACCAAAGGCGCTGGGTTGGAATTGGCTGGACAACAACGCTATTGGCCTATGAACGCGCTCCGTGGACAGACGATCACTTGAATACAAGTGCCGACAGGGACACCTTCAAATTACCCCAAGTCGAAGGCGTGGGTGCAGCATGGCGCTGGGTAGACGGCAGCGAGTGGCACATCATGCCAATCGAGACAGACGGCAGCGACAAGAAAAAGTTCGCACCAAGCAGTGTGTCGCTACGCGGCCGAGGCGGAGACGATGAAGGCTGGATCTACTACGACAACGGCTGGAACGGAGGCCGCGCACAAGACGGCTGGGGTCGATATACCAGACGAAGAAAGTGGGTCCGCGATGCCGAGCTTGTCGAAGTACCGACGCAGGAGGACGCAGGCAAAGCCGGAACCGCCAGCGAACTGCCCGCAAATGAAGAGGTGGGAAGTCCCAAGAAGCGGAAAGGATTTTTCGGACGACGGCTGACCGGTAGTAGCACAAGCAAGAAGAGCGGGAAGAACGTTGACGATAATGGTGAGCTGAATCCGAGGCGGTTGAACGAAGATGGCGAGGATGACAGGAGTTTGCAGAGGGAGGCTTGGGATGTCGGGGATGATGTGAAAATGGGTTTGGGTTAATTGACGAACATGACTGGTTTGAGCGAAGTGGTTCTGATCGGGATGCATCGTCTCGGAATGAGCTTCGCTTTTCACGTCTCTAAATGCTGTAGCGATACATGAGATGAGATTCTCTTCGACTCAATTTGCCATTTATGCGTGCCTACTACAGCTGGTGCATCCCCGCCCTCGAGTCCCGGCTGACCACATGTTTCAGACTATCGACAAGCTGAAGCCCATGAAGTGAGAAGCATTTATCCGGAAATCGCATCAGGGTTGTCGCGATCATAGACTCGAGTGTCCTTACGAGTGCAGTAGAGTGTATTAGCGAGACTGTCTACGCACCTAACTTTGTCAGTTGATCAATTCGCAGGCATGTACCTACATCGTGATATTTCAAAATATGTCAAATCGATCGTTGGGGGTTACCTCACACGACTTCCCTCGGGTGTCGTGCGCGATATAAGAGCACAAGGCGGGTGGAAAGAAGTCTCTGCCGGCGTCCTCCGTAATTCATCTTAACGAATGAACTACACGGCTAGGTATTGCACATCCAGGTACTAAGCCAGATACTTAGCCGTGTATTTAGCTAGATACTTGGCCAGGTACTGAGCTAGGTATAGAGTTAGCTGTTTCGCTACGGAGCTAGCTGGTTAGTCGGTTGGATACTTAGTTGGGTACTTATTCACGCAGCCAAGTTGCACCCCGGCAGCGCCTTCTTTTCTCCCGCCTTGAGCACATTTCGAAGGGTCAAAGCGAGTATCGACCTTGCGCGTTGTCGCCACAAACGACTAGACCGCTCGGAAGGCCTCTATGGGCACACAGCTCGTAGGTCGGCCAAGATAGCCTAAAAAGTCTTCCGGCCTCGTGACTTGCAGCACTCCCGGATCATCTTCAAGCCGAGATGTCGGGAATTCGACGTTGACTTTGCCAATGGTCCGAGGTCGTGTTGAGAAGCCAGCGCATACGAGGATCTACTCAGAAACCCCCACCACAATTTGAGTGTATCCGAATGATGAGCATTTTTAATGATGAACATCATGTACAGAGATGACCGTGGCGGCTAGGCATGGAAGACGCGCTCATTCGTCTCGTGTCCTGCATCTGATGCGTGACCTCAAGCGGCGGTAAGCCCTAGAAGCTGACTGTGCTGCGTCTTCGAGTCGCTGCCAGCCTCTGCAAAAGTAGATTCTGTTACAACTAAGCTGAGGTCAGCTTCGTGCCATGGCTGAAGGCGCCTCTTGTGCTCCCTCGAACGCCAGATATTATCAGCCATGACTCCTGAGCCAAAGGTCTAGACTAGTGACGCTGATCGCACGAGATGGTAATCTCAGGTCTGATAAGACCCAGAGTCCTGAGTATGTCTAATTGACCAGACTAACGGAGTCGTTGTTCCGAGAAGGGCTACGCGAAGCATCGCTACTCACTGTTTATTCAAGCGGCTTCGGCCTGGGCAATGGCACGTGGGTTGCAGCAGACATGATAGACTTCCAAATACAGGTTGCAGGCGCAGCTCCCTCTGTCACATTGCTTCCGCCAGACGTCCGAATACGGCACGTTGGTGCCGGTACAGGTACGTGCGGGACAAAGAGACGTGGCTCGTGACCATTGTAGGTCGACACCCCTGCATGTGGGGGAACAAAGCATCGTCGTATGGCATGTGGGGAAGCAACCAAGGGTTGTTCGAGGCTGCGATCTGCAGAGTAAGAAGTTCCTAATTACCGATGGTGCTGCAGGTCAGTGGTGGGACATTTCCGGAGACCGGAGCACCGTCGAAATAATGATTAAATTGCTGCACGGAAAATTGGGCTTCATAAATCGAAAGACAGTCTCAACGGCATCCTTGTCAGATATCAGGCCAGGGAAGCATGTCCGATGACGACGGTCTTCTCTGAGCCGGAATATTCGACTGACCGCCTCCATGGCCAAGCTAGTGGCCTCATGGTGCAGGAGGTGAGGGTGGAGCGTTTTTGCAGGATCGAGGCGGGACGACAGAAGTCGTTGCGCGGGCACCTTGCTACCTCCTTTAATTGCTCCTGCTGAAAGTACTGCCATAGGTATACGAGTCGGTAGCAGTAAAAGTATGCCTCTAGCTACTCGGAGTAATAGTGGTACAGGTACGCTTAGCAGTGTCGAGAGACCTACTTAGGGAGGTAATCAAGTGTATCCGTCAAGACTCGTGTCAGCCCGCCTTGGATGGCAAAGGGAGGCAAAGACGGCGTTCACGGCGAGGATTGACGGTGGAGCGAATGGCGCGTTCGAGGCGGCTTCAACAGGTCGAACTGGGGGCCAATCAGTGCAGAGCGTTCGTGCTCGGATAATGTGGGCGGACCCTGAGATCAACTGATCAGAGGTCTACCGCTGTCTATCCATACTCGACCCACACTCTGGAGGAAATGATTGGTAATGCGGAGGTTAGGGGCGGTTGCGGCAGGTTGTCTGAGATTGACAGTGGAGGCTGCGGATCGTGACGAGAGGACGAGGGGAGAGCGATTGGAGCAGCTGATGTCGAGGTGTCAGGTAGAGTAATTATCATATGCGAGTGCAGGAAAGTCGAAGGCGTGGAAGATTGAGAAGCGTGGTGGGATCGGTGACTTGGTGGGCGCAGGAGCTGCCCGGGCGGATCGTCTAGGGGCAACGGGCAGCGGCCGGCGGCTGGCTTGGCGGCGTCACCGGCGGAACGCCCTGCTTCCTTACTATCACTCCCATCAATCATAATACAACACGCCCGCCGTCCTGTCGTGCGTGCTTCTCTCACTTCGAGACACGCGTCGAGCAACATACTCCGCCGCCAACACACTCATCGCCCCAAGAGCGAGACATTGACTTATGCTCGTCTCTGCCATCGACGTCTGCCCGAGAACGAGCTTGTTCTCGCCCCTTTGATGCTGCGCCACACGTTCTTCTTTGATCCGAAGGCGGCCCACCTCTCAGGGTCTCGACTCCTCATCCCCCGACTCATCGGATTACGTCGCGCTTCATAACCATCCGGCATCATCTTGCAGCTCAATTTTACTGCCTCTTTCGACTTGCATACACAACCACTTCATGCCCGCAAACTTCTGCGACCGCAGGAACGCTTAATGATCCAGCCTTTGTTCACCCCTTCCTCTAAAAGCCGCATGAAGTTCAGCTGTTGCTACCCTGGATAAAGGCCGGGCACATCCACCGGAACAGCGCTCCAAGCAATCCCAGCACACATCGCCCTTCGTGCCACCATGGACTCCGACACGAGGCTGCACGGCGAAGCATTGGTGCGCGAGCTGCGCAACCTGAAAGTCACCGAGCCGACATCTTCCACATCCCTGCCTACCCGCAATATGGACTTCGACAACATTCGGGAGGAAGACGACGACGACGACGACCAAGAGCAGGAAGATGATGCCGAGCTTGCGCATGAAGAGCAGGACAAGCAGACGGAGAAGGAACGGATTCTGCATACTCAGGAGCTCCCTTCCAAATATGCATTCGCTACTTCTGCGTCGGCTTCACGTCCGCATAACCAGCGTCGTGCCACAGATCCCATCACCTCTGTCGTCAATAACTTAGCACCTCTTGTACACCTCAGGCCAGCTGCTCCCGTCATGGGCCGCTCCCGAAACCGATCTCCATATTCTCGCAGCCATCTTAGAAGCCGATCTTCCTCCTCGAATTCCTCGTCAGGCTATCCCATGACCCGTGCCTACTCTAGCCCTCTTGCCGATACACTCAGCACGCTTCCGGAGCTACATCCTCTGCCCTCCCCATCTCCTGCCCAGCAGATACGCCCTGCCAGTCCCATGGATACCCCATGTGCTCGGCGAGCGTCTCCTCGACGTTCGCTTGAAGAGCCCTTCATGTTCAGTCAGAGCGAAATTGGGACTCCCAGCGTTCCCACCATTGAAGAGAATGCCGAGTTGTCTCTACCATCTCCCACTCCCACGATACCTGAGGATGGCGTCGTGCCCGCCTCTCCACAGCCAGTTCACTCGACATTTCTTCGTTCCCGCCGACGGCCGGCCTCGCCACTATATTCCTTTGCTCAGCCCGCAAGAGCCGGCTCCCCAGGTCACAGGGTCCTACACACAAGCATGTCCACACCGATGCTCTCCCAGGCACATGCACAGGGCAGCACAGCAAATTCAAGCAACGCCTCGTCTGCCTCGTCTCCGGCATCAAAGTACAATGAAGCGTTCCCAGCTGCACAAACACCCACAACGGCTACAGCCGCATTATCGTCAGCGTCGTCTCTTTACAGCCTGTCCATGTCGTCGTCAGCATACTCTGGGAGCATGCCTTCCACACCAACCTCTTTACGCTCCCGATCGCCATCCATCTCGTCACTGGGGACCATTCCCGACAGCCCCGACGCCGAGGAGGAGGCGATGGAGCGCGAACGCCTGGATGCACAGGAAAGGTTAGAACGTCTCGAAAAACTGCACAAGGTTGTTGGTGAGAGAGAAAGTGAAGACCTGGGCCGACGTATGCTGGGCGGTGGACGAGAGCGCAAACGATGGAGCGTGTGCGGTGCCGAACGCAGGGGTGACTTGGAGATGGAGACAATTTGGGAGGACTGAAGTCTGCAGAAGTATGAGACCCCTTGGGCCACGATGCTCCTTCAAACCCGTTCAAGGCCCTTTCACAGCACTTCGAAAGGTACGAGAGACGATGCAGCAACACGTTTACCCGAATTTGACGAGCATTTTGCTCTTGGTTAGTCGTTGGCTGATTAATGGATTGCAATGGGAGGTCAGCTCTCTAACTCGAGCATGAGCGAGACAGGATAAAGCATGGCGTTGTCGGTATGGTGAATTTACGGCCAAAGGGACCAGGCGCCTCTGCGCAGGTCGCAAGTCGAATGACATGATCAATAGAAAGCTTTCAAAGATTGATCTTGGTGTTCTATCTTCGTGCCTGCTCGTGTGACTTGTCAAACGCCTGGTGAACTTTACGCCCTGTTCGTGCAATCGGGCGGTCATCGTGCTGCATGGTTGCTGGCAACAGGTGTCGATCAATCTCGAAGCGAAGTCGCGACATCAGGCCTGGCCCAGTCTCTTGCCTACAGAGTTTCTTCAATAATGCCCAAGCAAGCACAAGTCAGTCGAGAAGTTTTAGCCTCAAAGATCGATGGGTCAGGTCCTTGCGCTGACACCAACGAGTGTTTCGTCCGTGTCGAGCTCTATAGCATATTGTTGTCGTCACATTTGTAATGCATGAAGGTGAAGGTAAAATCGTTTTCCATTTAGAATTGACGTGCAGATACACAGTGTCAAGCAGCAGAATTGTTGACTGTTAACTAATGGACATGGCTGCTCGCAACGCTTTGCCTCATTTCCACCGACGTGGGGCATGGCCCAATGCTGACGAGGGCTCGCACAACGACTTCTGCAGCGTCAAGTCTGTTCTAGCGCCCAGCAAACAGCGAAATCGATAGCGTGCAGATGGTGGGGATGCGAGGAGCAAATGGTTCGCCGAGATATTCTAGGCGCCAACTGAGTCGGTCCGTGCGCTGCCTGCGCAAAGTCTCCCTTGTCAGCTCATCACTCTTTTCATTGGACACCTCCTACGCGCCCTGGCGAAGCTGTTCGCGCCGGCATTGGTCCTCCACGCTTCGCCAGCGCTTTCGCCAGACATCTCTGGCATCTTCTGCATCTTCTGCTGCTGGCCTGCACGGCGCTTCGCCCAGCAGTGGAACTCCCATCCACTTCTTCGTCCTGCACGCGCCGGCGCCAAAACGCTGCCGGGCTGCCTGCCATGCTGTGGTATAAGGAAACAAGGGCCACCTTCGACCTTTCAGCTCTTCTTTTTCTGCTTATCTGGTTCTGTTGATTGTTTCAAAGCATTTCCCATTTGGTGTGTTTCTGTTTCGCTAGGTCACCGTTGATCGGGACCGATTGCCGTCTTTAGTCTTTCCTACCCTGTAACAAAAACATCAAAATCATCAACATGACTTCTCCTCTTGTCTACTCGCCGTCGCGGCAGGCCCGCGTCGCCAAGCTTAATACCATAATCGAGGACGATGCTGAGATCAGAGGACGTGGCAGGTCGGTGCGTCCAGCAAACGCCGCCGTTTCGCCCATTCCCTCGTCAGCATCCACAGTCTCCTCATACTACCAATCAGTACGGCACTCCGCCGACTGGGAATGGAACGAACTCTACGACAGCCCCTACGACAAACCCAAGACCATGAAGCCCAAGCTAGAGATCAGACCCGCCAGCGGCGTCTCGGAAGTTTCCAACAGAGATTCATGGATCACAGACACCAGCAGCGTCAGCCCTCTCTCACGCCACCAGTCTATGATCATTCCAAGCCCGAGGTTCTGGCCGACCATTCAGAAGTTCCAGGCAGGCCACGATCTCCCTCACACCCCAACTCAGATGCCCATCTCTCCTCTCGCTCTCTCCATGCTTCAGGCTCAACCGCCAGCACCTAGCCGAACACCCTCTCTCGATGGCAGCCTCACTTCTGGCGAGACAGTCTCCTCAATCCCGACTACCCCCGACGTCGATGTCAATCCTGCAGAGAACGTTGACTGGGACCGCGTCGCGCTCGCCACCTCAGATGCTGACTCTGATTGCGAGGGCTCCTCGCTGCGCGAGAAGTCTCCCGCAGTCGAGATCAATGTTCGCCTGTCCACTGGTGTTCGTCTTCCCCAGAATGCTCTGAGCTTCTTGCAGCATCTTTCCATGGACGGTCCTGAGACTCCCACTGCACCGCAGCACATTGTCTCTGAAGAGCCTGTTGAGATGTCTGAAATGATTGAGGTTCCGCTCAAGCTCTCCACCAAGCCTAGCTTCGAATCCATTCCTCAATCTGCGACTTCCGAATACAGCATCTCGGAGCTTAGCATTCCCTCTCCTGGTGGCTTCTTTGCCGGTCTGGACTCGAGCTCCAAGCACACTTGGTCCATCCCAGCTGAGGCCGTCGAGCCCGACTCCGCCGTTGCCGAAAACTTTTACAATGCTCCATGGGCAGAGGTCAAGGAGCAGGTGGTTGAGATCCGCGACGATGACACACAGGGCCCAGTCACTGCCATGAGACTCGAGACCCCAGCTACCGCCAAGATGATCAAGGACGCACCGGTCTTCGAAGACGCCCGGGTCAAGGACTACGACGACAACTACCAGCAGGACCTTCAGAAGGCTGCTGAGATGAGCATGGACCGCACCAGCTTGTGGTTGCGAGCCCAGCGTGACTTTGTCGAGGAAAAGCTCTCTGAATCCCCCAAGCTCGGCACTGCCATCCACCGTCGCGGTGACTCCCTTCCCTCTCCTACCAAGAAGGCTGTCAAGTTCCTTGACACGGCCAAGGCCAACAAGGAGTACAAGAAAGGTCCCTCCACATCTGACTCTGACCCTCTATTTTACCAGGCCTTCCAGCATATGTCCAACCTGTCCTCGCCCACTGATTCTTTCACTGCCCGCCAGGCCCGCTACGACGCCCTGCAAGCCCGCAGATCCAGCGTGTCCAAGACCCACGCCGACGCTCTCATTGGCAACTTCACCCCAACCGAGATGGCCCGACCCGCGCCTCAGCGACCCATCTCCATGATGCCCGGCCACAACGAGATGGCCGAGTCGCAAACCGAAGAGCAAGCCGCATACGCGCGCGCAGCCCGCGAGCGCGACGCCCTCGACCAGCTCGCTCCCAGCATGTGGGTCGTCGAAGCCCTCCGCTACCTCTCCGGCGGCCGCCTCCTCAACTCCCCGGCCGCAAACGTCCTCCGCTCCGCCCCCAGCGTCGCCCAGATCCGCGACTCAAAAATCCGCGTCCTCGACCTCGGCGGCCAGCCATCCTGCGACTGGGCCTGGCACTGCGCCCGCGAATTCCCCAACGTCAAGACCTACACCGCGACCTCGGACCCCCGCATCACGGCCGCGAACCTTCGCGGACCTTCGAACCACCGCCTCGAGTTCGTCGACAACCTGTGGACCCTGCCCTTCCCCGACAACCACTTCGACGCCATCTCTGTGCGCTCCCTGTTCGCACACCTCAAGCTCCAGCGCGTCGCCGACGCTGTCGACGCACAGGACCAGCTCGACGCCTGCCTCGCCGAGTGCATGCGCGTCCTGCGCCCCGGCGGCTACCTCGAGTTCTTCGTCCTGGACGCCGAGGTCGTGCGCGGCGGGCCCCGCGGCACCGCCGCCAGCGCCGAGTTCGGCTTCAAGCTGCGCCAGCGCGGCTACGAGCCCAACCCGACCAAATCCTGGCTCGGACGCGTTCGTCGCGCGGGCTTCACGGACATCAAGCGTGCTTGGATGTTCCTGCCCATGGGCGCGCTGCGCGAGAATGCCGGCGCCGGTGCCGAGGCACCGGAGACGCCGCCGCCGAGAGCCAGCTTCTTCGAGGAGCGCATCAAGGGCGCCGAGGCGGTTCGCGGACCCGTCGGTTCCGGTGCCGATGTCGCGGAGGTCAGCGGCTTGGTCGGGAGCTGGATGTGGGAGCAGTGGGTCATGAAGTTGGAGATGGAGATGGGCAAGGGAAAGGGTGTTCTTGGTGCTACTGTCGGTGGTGTCGTCGAGGAAGGTCGCAAGACCGGTAGTGGATGGAGGAGTTTGAGCGGTTGGTGCCAGAAGCCCGTTGCTTGAAAAGATGGAAGAAGCAATGATGGAGGGGAAAAAAGGTGGACCGAGATTGAAATAAGATACCCCCGGGGGCGTACACGGCTTCATGCAGGGATGAGAGATGAGCTTTGAGCTTTGGGATTCTGGATGGATTTTTTTCTGTATATATAATAATTCGTGCTTCTGCACAACCTTCAGTCGCTCATTCGGGATATATTTCCCAATACAAGCAATATCGCTTTGCAAAAGTTCGTGCATCTCAAACACGCTTCGTGACAGGTTCCTTCTCGTGATATGTTGTAGCGGCTATACACAAGGCCATGCGCATCTGGTCCAGGCAATCCGAACCCTTCCTCTCAATTCATTCCACACCACTTCCTGAACCACTTCACAGCCTGATCCTCCGCCTCCTGCGCCTGCTCCGTCTCCTTCTTATCCTCCGGATGCCCCCTGACCGCAAACCCATGCGCCGCGCCCAGCAGCACCACGACCTCGAACTTCTCCGCCGCCCCCCGCTTCTTCCCCAAAATCTCCCTTGTCCGATTCACCTGTGCGAGGCCGAGCGCAATGTCCGCGTCACCGACGCTGATGCTCAGCGGCCTCTCGACCTTGTCAATGTCCGTGGGCAGGACGAGGTTGGAGGGGTGGGCGGTGAAGCCGGCGTCGATCAGCGGGAGCCCGGAGGGCGTCGCGGCGTCCGGGTGGCAGAGGAGGGTGACGTACTTGCCGCCCCAGCAGAAGCCGGCGGCGCCGATTTTGAGGCTCGCGGGCGTGGTTTGACGGAGGGAGGTGAACCAGGTGCGGATGCGCGGTTCGGCGATGGATTGGCGGTTGTGGTAGAGGAAGGGGACGAATGTTGTGACGAGAGTCCAGATGGCGGGGCTGCAGAGTAGTGACGGTCAGTGGAATTTACAGGAACGCAGTACATTCATTCACCCGAGTGGAGAAGAAAATTGAATCAAAGGATTGCAGTCGTCTTGAGCGAGTATACGGCTGATGTGCGATTCGATGTACAACACGTAGCGTGCTCGACTGCGCATCGGCATGGACATTTGCAGGAAAGAGCTTCACCACTTACACCTTGGTCGTAAGTACCTCGAGCCAGCTCGGAGCCGGCTTGGAGACCTTGTCAAGCGTCTGAAGAGTCGTCGGATCCGCGCTGTGTCCGTCCATGAAATCCGGCAGATAGACGGTCGCCCCCGTCCGACTGGCGTAAACGTCGGCAAGGATCCGCAAGTTCTTGAACTCCCATCCGAAAGCATCGGAAATGATCACGACGACAGCTTTCGGAGGTCCGCTCGGGTCTGAAATGTACGCTGGCAGCCCGTGGACGGTCTCGACGCGGCCGAGCGGAGTGCCTGGGTGCTCAGAGCCGGTGAAGCAACAGGGAGCAGCCATGATGGGGGGACAAGGTCAAGAAGAGTTTTGAGACAGGACAGATGACTAGACTGGCAGAAAATAGTGGAGTCGATGAGAAACGATGCGTATGCCCTTGGGGATATATGTTCGCGCTTGCATCGACCACGATTACCTACTTACGAAGTGATACCGAGTACTTCGATACTTACTCGAGCTTAGCTCTTGCCGACATGCCGCTTCGGTTGCAATCGACCCGCCGAACAGCGAGTTTCGGAGTTAGCGGCGGGCGTTATTGCTATTATAGTCATACCATCTACGTTATGACCGAGCATCGCAGAGGTGCCATCGTTCGCGATAATCAATCGTGTCAAACCACCGAACGGTTGCAGACTTGAGCTGCGATTGGCACGCATTCTGCCGAGCAAGCTGTGTTTGCTTTCCGCAAATAGAAGATGAGAAAAGGCTGACTCACGTGATCGGCCGCCTCATCGTCAAAAGCATCCCTGTCGCACCACAGGACACAGGCCAACAGTCTAACGCTTCTCGGATGCCAGGGATATCCTGAAATGATTTGAGCTCTACCCGGTTACAGCTCCTTCTGTGGTAGCTGAGTCTCGCATCCAGCATGCCTTCACGAGATGACGCCGATCGATATAGCAGAGTCTCTGCTTCGGATGATGAGAGGCTGTCCGATGATGAACACATCTTCGAAGACGACCCTCAGGACGAGCACGAGCAACATTCGCCTGGGGTTCTGAGTCGCCTGTGGGGCCAAGTCCGCGGTCAGACGAAGCACCGTTCGTTCAGTATGCCACTCACCAAACGCCGTCGCCAGACACGCGGCGGGATACACCGCGAGCGATCGGCTCTCATGTTCCAGGCGAACGCAGTGGAGGCAGGTAGGAATGACGATGCTAGTGGGAGCGACGAGGACACTTTACTCGAGAAGCCGGCACCGTTCCCGAAGCCTACGCGCAATCGACATAAGAAGTATCTATTCCATGGATTCCTCGTATGCTTCCTTGTCGTTGCGATCATCCTCGTGTTCACCAAGGGTGCGTTCTGGAAACGGCCTGGCAAAGTATTTGCCGCGCCAACAGCAAAACCCGAGCGACTTTACAGCAATGGCACGTCCAACTTTGGGCCAACAACAATATTGATCTCGCTCGATGGCTTTCGAGCGGACTTTCTCGATCGTGGTTTGACACCATCACTAGCATCGTTCATCTCCTCCGGAGTCTCACCAAAGTACATGTTGCCGTCTTTTCCCAGCGTGACGTTTCCCAATCATTGGACATTCGTGACAGGACTCTACCCTTCCGTCCATGGCGTTGTTGGCAACAGCTTCTGGGACGAGACTCTTGGCGAGCAGTTCTACTATACTGACCCGGCCCGGAGCATGTTCCCAAAGTGGTGGACCTCTACAGGAGCAGAGCCTATCTGGGCGACTGCCGAGCGACAAGGGATCCGCACTGGCATTCACATGTGGCCTGGCAGCGAAGCAGGTATCCAACCTGGATCGACATACCTTGACGATTTCAATGCTCATGAGAAACTGGCAAACAAGGTAGACAGAGTACTCGAGCTCATTGATCTGCCAAGTCCCTTCGAAGATGCCGGCCAGGTCGACACAGAGCTTGAGAACCCGCGCCCCCAGTTCATAGCTATGTATGTTCCAGACGTTGACGCCGACGGACATTTGTACGGCCCGAATTCGACGGAAATTCGTGCAACAATAGCCGCTGCAGACGGCATGGTTGGAAGCTTGCTCAGTGGTCTGGAGGCACGTAATCTCAGCGACATTGTCAATGTTGTCGTTGTTTCAGATCACGGTATGGCGACCACTTCGAGAAGCCGTCTCATCCAATTCGAAGATCTTATCAGCTCCGACGTGATTGAACGCTACGATGGCTGGCCACTATATGGTCTGCGTCTCAAGTCTGGAGTTGATGTCAACAAGGTATATACCGCTCTTTCGGCGCAAAGAGCAGCGGCGGGGGAGAACCCGGGCTGGTCAGTGTACACCCACGAGAACATGCCTGAAAGGTGGCACTTCAGCGGCAATTCCCGTATTGCCCCCCTCTTTCTCATCCCTGACGCTGGCTGGTCCATCGTCACAAAGGATGAGATGGATCTATCCGATCCGCTATCGGCAAATGCAGTCTATCATCCAAAGGGTATTCACGGCTACGACCATGAACATCCCCTGATGCGCGCCATCTTTGCGGCACGTGGTCCGGCCTTTCCTCATCCTCCAGGCAGCCGTGTCGAACCCTTCATCAACACCAACGTTTATTCAATTGTATGCCAGAGCTTGGGAATCAGTCCAATGGGCCACAACGGCTCCTTGACCTTACCATTGATGACGCAGGGCGTGCACGGGGACGGAGGAGAAGGTGATGATGTGGGATCTGTAGTTGACCTTCCTGGCGACGGAATGGACGAGAAAAAGCCCGAGAACGAGCCTGGCGAAAAGCCAGAAGAACAACATGAGGAGGGCGCTGGAAAGGAGTTTGATGGGGAGCACGACGGCCCTCAGGAGGAAGAGGACAAGCCAGAAGAACAACATGAGGAGGGCGCTGGAAAGGATTTTGATGGGGAGCACGACGGCCCTCAGGAAGGAGAGGACAAGCCAGAGGAACCTAAGAAAAGCTCATGGCTAGATAGCTTGAAAAGCATCTACGAGTCGGTGACGCAGAAACTTGGCGAGGCCAAAGACTATGTGCAGGGATTGTTCGGCGACAAGGGCTCCAAGTAGCTTGAAATGCTAGATTTGGATCGCAATCATATTCTTGTGCTGATTGATTGAGAAGTCTCTTTGCGTCCTTTCCAGCGTTAAAAATGGGATCTCTGTTCAAAAGTTGGAATTTCCATGAATACGCTGGCAAGCTTGCGCGGTTCTGCCAAAGCGGCTTTTGTGATGCCAGTGAAGCTTAGTCTCGGTTGCGGCTCTGCGCATGCCCGGAACGTGATCGACGCTATTCGGCAGAGCCGCTGACCCAAACTTTCTAGTCGAACCTCCCGCGTTAAGTTTTATACTATTTCAAAGCTGTTCATGAAGATGCTTCAGGCACTTTGATCTGTCCAAGCTGGCTTCACTTCCCATCCGAGTCGTCGCCTTGCTCCGGCCAAGGCTCCACGCTGCGGAAAGCAGAGCTGCATCTTTTTTGCTCACAACAAGCCCACAGATCGTGTCCAGAATGAACTCGACCATTAGCCTCGAGGGCAAGGAGTATGCCTGTGTCCGCGAAGGTCTTGCCAACATACTCGCGCCCAAGCCAGAGCCAGGCAAAGGAGCCAGTAAAACTCGAGCCGGGGGCGAGGAGCAATCTGTATTTTATAACCCCATCCAGGCCTTCAACCGCGACTTGAGCGTTCTTGCCGCCAAGGTCTTTGCCGAAGAGGTCGCCTCTACACGCAAGCAGAAGAGATCAAGAAACCGGAGTAAGAACAGCGATCTCAATCCTGGGAAGCGAAAACGTGATGCTGCCGAAGGCCAAGATGGTGCTGCGCTGGAGGCCCCCGATGCGAAAAGGTCGAAGACTGATGAAGGATCTGTTACTACAGCCGCCGCTCAGGAAAACGACAATGTCGCCACAAATGAACCAGCTGAGCCTGTTGCAGCGAAATTAGGTGCAGAGGATGGGGAAGTCGCCACGGAAATCACACCGCAGCGACCTGCCAAACCACATTTCAGGATCTTGGACGCCCTCTCCGCGACTGGTCTGCGAGCACTACGCTACGCAAAGGAAATCCCTGAAGCCGATCTGATCACGGCAAACGATCTATCCCCCGAGGCCGTTGCATCAATCAAGCGCAATGTCGACTACAACGGTGTCCAGGACAGAGTCTATCCAATCCACGGCAATGCTGCCGGACACATGTACCACATAGGAAGTGCAAAGACGCCAATGCTTCCCGATGGCACATGCGGGCGCTACGACATAATTGATCTCGACCCGTACGGCACAGCGGCGCCCTTCATTGATGCTGCGGTTCAAGCGATCTCAGATGGCGGCATGTTGGCAGTGACATGCACGGATTCCGCAGTCTTCGCATCCGTGGGGTACCTCGAGAAGACATATGCGCAGTACGGTGGTCTACCTTGGAAGGGCTCTCAATCTCATGAAGCTGGTTTACGTCTGATCATTCACGCCGTAGCTACCAGTGCTGCCCGCTATGGTCTCGCCGTCGAGCCTCTTCTTTCGCTGTCCATTGACTACTACGTGCGCATCTTCATCCGAGTACGAAAGTCTCCGGCAGAGGTGAAGCTCCTTCCAGGCAAAACAATGACAGTTTTCAATTGCGATACGGGCTGCGGTGCCTGGACGAAACAATGTCATACCAAATCTGCAGTGCGCGAAAATCGAAAGGGCGAAAAGTTCTATCATTTTACAGCAGCCCAAGGCCCGACAAGTGCACCGAATTGTGAGCATTGTGGTTTTCGAACGCATGTTGCCGGGCCGATGTGGGGAGGATTCCTGCACAACCCTGATTTCATACAGAGGCTGGTGGACAAGCTACCGGACTTGGATCCAAACGTCTATACTACGAAGAAGCGACTAGAAGGAACACTTGATACTGCACTCAAGGAGATTTTACCGCCCATGGAAGAAGCAGCAAACGGGGTCTCAGCTGACAACGGGTCCTCGAAACTGCAGCGGCAGCAGGCCGCAAGCAAAGACGGTGTCCAAACTAGCCGCCCTGCGTCTGATGGCGCGCCCACACCAGTCAGACCTCTGTCCCGACTTGACGCCGCTTGTGCAGATCCAAATCCATTCTTCGTGATCCCGTCCGAACTCGCAAGAATCCTCAGAATCACATCCCCCTCGGAGGCAAGCTTCAGAGGTGCGCTTATTGGTCTGGGGTATCGCGTGACGCGTTCACACTGCAAACCCAATAGCATACGCACAGATGCACCGTGGTCTGTCATCTGGGAGGTCATGCGAGCATGGGTCCGAAATCAAGGCGGAGCAAAGGGAGGGCCACTTAAGGAAGGTACTCCTGGAGCAGGAATCTGGAGGAGCGAGACACATAGCGATCTGGGACAGTTGGAAAGGAGCTTGCATTCCTACTTGGGTGATGAAACGCAAGCCAAAGCTGCGTTGGCTATGCTTGAGGCAATGAAGGGCCCTGCCAAGGTAGGCTCAGAAACACATGGTAACGTTGCGGGTAGTGAACACAACGGCATAGAAAGCACAAGGGACACGGATGGTGCCGAGGACGTGGGCTCGATCCGCGATACTTCAAAAGCAACAGACGGAAAGCAGGAGTCACCCGAGCAATCTCTAGCTACCGCTGCATCTGGAGAACGAATGCCGGTAATCTTCAATGATAAACTGGGCAGAGATCCTGAGAAAAGACGCTTTGTGCGCTATCAGATCAACCCAAGGGAGAATTGGGGCCCCCAGAGCAGAGCTAAGTAGCAAGTGTTCGATCAAGAGATTGCAAATAAGAAACTGGCATTCACTGTCACGATGCGATCCGCACTTTAACTTTACTTGTTGTATTGAGTCTCTTGTAAAGTCCCCTTTACGAACGTGAAACTGTAGACATTGTGCACGCAAGTGGACCACGCCTGAAAGCGAGTCTTCAGTACTTAGACCAAAGCGTCTCATGACTTCGCGAGCGATGTAGGTCATTAGGTCCTCCGAAGGTTTTGTTCATTCCGTAAGCAATTGGAAAACCTCGATTTTCCGCCTCTTGCGAAAGGAGTTGAATCTTCATAAAAAAAACGTCGATGACGGCGTACCCGAATTTACCCCGTTCCCCGGCAGGAAAATACGTGCAAAATGCCGCTCGCAATGTATACAACAGGCAAAGTTGAACAAGTCAAGTCTTCGGCATACACCCTGCGGTACGGACCAAGACAAGCCGATAGGAGATGTGCTCGGTTGCTCAACCGCTCAAACGCTCATGGTGGGTCGGCGTATGGAACTATGGTGGTGACGTGTGTTCGCCGACCTCGCCGACCGCCTCTCCACTCGCTTCTGGAAGCATCTAGCTTAGACCGCCTGTTCAAAGGCTGATCTAAGGAGTAGCCCGCGGTCGTAGAGCGGCTGTCGAGCGGTTCCTGGAACCGTGCCGTCACCAGCGGAAAAATATCATAACCCAGTGACCGGCATACCCTTCGCAAGAAGCCATCTGGGAAGTTGGACATAGATTTCCGCAAAATGGACTCTGACCAGTTCCGAAAAGCAGCGCAGTCTTCTATCGAGGAGAGTATGTATCAGACCTCAGGACAAATAGGGAACACGAGCTAATTTCTGATGACTAGTCATCAATTACTATGATACCATCGAAGGTCGACGAGTTGTCAGCGATGTTGAGCCGGGCTACCTCCGCAAGCTCATACCCGACCATGCACCCCAGGATGGCGAGAGCTGGGACGACATTCAGAAGGACATCGAGGACAAGATCATGCCGGGTTTGACCCATTGGCGGCACCCTCGATATATGGCTTGGTTTCCATGCAACTCCACCTATCCAGGCATCTTGGGTGAGATGTACAGCGCCACTTTCAATTCTGCAAACTTCAACTGGATATGCAGCCCTGGTAAGTGCCAGTCATAGATTTCTGGGTCTCCGTTCGATCGAGGAAGCTAGTCTTTGATCCGATAGTGTCGATGCGTATCCTCTTCCTTGCAACGAATCGACCCTTCTGACGATTCTCTCCCAGCTGTTACGGAACTGGAGACGGTTGTTTGCGACTGGGTAGCTAAAGCGCTTGCCCTTCCGGAATGCTTCTTGAGCTCAGGCACCGGCGGAGGCGTCATTCAGGGCACCGCATCCGAAGCCGTCATCACTTGCATTGTAGCTGCCCGAGAACGCTACTTGGAAAACGCCACTGTCATGCTCCAAGGCGAAGCTAAGCAAGATCGCATAGATCAGTTGCGTGGCAAACTCGTTGCCATAGCCGGTGAGCAGGCACACTCCTGCACTCAGAAGGGTGCAAGAATTGCTGGTGTACGCTTCAAGAGCATCAAGACGCACCTGAGCGATGATCTGGCGCTTCGAGGCGATGCCCTCAGGGCAACCATTGAAGAGTGTAAGATGCAGGGTCTGCATCCATTTTACTTGACGACATCTCTCGGCGCGACCTCTACATGTGCTGTTGATCGGTTTGACGAGATTGCTGAGGTCATCAAAGACTATCCTGATATTTGGACACATGTGGACGCCGCGTACGCTGGAGCGGCATTGATTCTACCCGAGTATCAACACCTCACAAAACACTTTTCTTCCTTTGACAGTTTCGACCTAAACTTGCACAGTAAGTCATCGTTGGCCTCTGTGACTTCGCGTTACGACCGCAGACTGACTCGGCTGCTTAGAATGGCTTCTGACGAATTTCGACTGCTCTTGTCTTTACGTGCAACGGCGACGAGACCTCACAGATGCTCTGAGCGTCACTCCAAGCTACCTTCGGAACGACATGAGCGATTCCGGCTTGGTGACTGATTATCGCGATTGGCAAATTCCACTCGGTCGAAGATTCCGTTCCTTGAAAGTCTGGTTCGTCTTCCGAACGTACGGTATCAAAGGCATGCAGGATTTCATCCGAAAGCACATCGAATGGGGTGACGAATTTGCCGACTTGGTCCGATCGCGAGGTGACATTCTCAACGTGCTGACGAAGCCGGCTTTTGCCCTCACTGTTCTGACATGTGTTCCACCGAAGCAGCATGAGGCTGTCAGCGGTGCAACGGGGGCGACTGAGAAAGCGGAGACCGAGGGCTTGGTCGATGCCAAAAAGCCTTTCCCACAGGTCAATGACGATGACCTCCAGGCCGCCAACGAATTGACTAAGCAGGTGTATGAACTCATCAACAAGCGAGGCGAGTTCTTCCTTACAAGTGGCGTTGTCAATGGCGTTTACACTATTCGAGTAGTCAGTGCTAACCCAAAGGCGGAAATGAAATTCCTCAAAAAAGCGTTCGATGTCCTGGTTGCCACGACAGAGGAGGTCATCGAGTCGCAAGCAAAAGGTTCTGCTCCTTAGGTAAGAACAGGATAGACTTTACATAAGAAAGCTCCCTTTCGCGAGGGCTTTGCAGTGTTTATACGAATCGTAACATCGGATCTATTTGTCTATGGTGCATGGCTGCGCGTTAAGCTCGACTTATGCCATCGACTTGGCCTCGCCCTCCTTGAGTTTGCCGGCAGAAACCAGTCTCGCGACCTCGGCAACCCAAACTGCCTTGATATCGGCGCCAGTCTTGCCCGAGAGCTTGCTGGTCAGGCTCGCTAGCTCTTCAGGCTCGAGCTTGCCTTGGACAAGCTCGACATCGTTAAGAGCCGCATCAACCTGCGCCGCAGACGGCTCGCCATCGGCAAAGTAATTGGCGTCCTTCACGCTGCCCTTGAGCACACGTCTGTTCTTTTTGACCGCCGTTTTAGCCGCATCCTTGGCCTTCTTTGCCTCCGCTCGTTCGTTCTTCTCTGTTTCTTCCTTCTCTTTCTGCAGACGGGCTTCTTCTTCCTTTTTCTTTTGGGCCTCCTCTTTCGCCTTCTTCTCGGCGGCTTCTCTTTCATCCTTCTTCTTGTTCTTGTCCTTTTTGGCTTGTTCTCGGAATTTCTTCAATCGCTCGTCACCAGCGACGCAGTCATCAACAATCTTGCGCAGACGCTGGATGTCCTCTGACTTCTTCTTCTTCCGGGCGTTGTTGTTCTTGCGCTCCACATGCCTCTTCTGGTCACGGTTCTCGTTGTCGTCGGGAACATCCTCGTCGAGGTACTCGAAAGTTCGCCAACTGTCGAAACGGTACCAGAAATCATAGAAGTTCTCGACCTCTTCCTTGGTGCTATTTTCATCGCCTAGCATCGGCACAGGCTGAATTTTGCTGAATCGAGCCTCGCTCTTGAACACTGGATTCCAAAGCTTGAAAAAGCTGGAGCCCTTGGCTGCCTTTTTACTCGGAGGCTCGACATCGGCAGCCTCGTCAACGCTATCGAATTGGCGGCGCTTGACAGGGTCAAGCAGGATCTCCGTGGCTTTTTGGATGCACTTGAAGAACGAGTCGTCCTCGGCGTTTCCGGCAGCCGCACGCTTGTCAGGGTGATGCTTCAGGACCTTCTTACGATGTGCGCGCTTGATCTGGTCTTCTGTGGCCTTGAAGCGATATCTTGATAGCCCAAGCACGGCATAGTGGTCCTGGTTCTTCCAGTCTTTTGCGTCACGTTGCAGCATCAACGGGTCTTCAGGCTCGCTAATCTCGCCATCGTCGTCCTCTTCAACCTTCTTGGCATTCTTTTCGGCTTGGATGCGATCGTCCTCGGAGAAAGTGCGGTGGTGACGCTTCTGTACGATCGTTAGTGAGTCCCGAGCTATTCGATCGCGTGGATTCTGCACGTACCCTCCGAGCGTGCGCCAGAAAATGCGGGCCTACAGGCTCAATTGGTCTCTGCACGCCGGCAGTCAAGGTGCCAATAGCCTTGAAGTCCTTGTCCGCAGACCACCCTTGCGGCAGGACCGGCAAAGGTAGATTCGCATGCACTGTTGCCATGTTTGCGGTGCTCTGTACAGTGCGTCTGGAAAATCGAGGCAAGAACGAGACCGTAATTATTTTCCCCGGAGGCGGGACGTGCCGGCTTTTAGCGGCAATAGCGAGGCATCGGTTTGTTGGTCCGCAAGAAGAAATATCCTAGAGCTTCCAAGGATCCAGCAACGAACTGTCCCCGCAAACCGAGCCATAGAATACCCTCAAAACACTTCTACCGCAGGCGGCAAGCTCCAATAGCGCTCAAGAATCCCATACATCATGGCTGCCGCCGCGACAGCTGGCAATGCCGGCAATGCAGCTTTCAAGGTAGCTATTGGCGCCCCTCCAACCAGGCACAGCTAACAATTCGCAGGACAAGGAGAAGCCCATGGCGGTTCGCAATGCCAACATCATGGCTGCGAGGGCAGTTTCGGACGCCATTCGGACCTCGCTAGGTCCTCGAGGCATGGACAAGATGATTCAGACAGGCAAGGGCGAGACGATCATCACCAACGACGGTAACACCATGCTCAGAGACATGAGCGTCATGCACCCAGCAGCGAAGATGTTGGTCGATCTGGCTCAAGCGCAGGACGTCGAGGCCGGTGATGGTACTACATCCGTTGTTGTCATTGCGGGCAGCTTGCTCGGAGCCGCCGAGAAACTGCTTTCGAGAGGCATCCATCCCACAGTCATTTCAGAGTCCTTCCAGCGCGCAGCAGAGGCCGCAGTCGAAGTACTTGATGACATGTCAGTTCCAATCCAGCTCAGCAACCGTTCCTCGCTTATCGAAGCCGCGTCCACGTCTCTCTCCTCGAAAATCGTCTCGCAATACTCCAGCACTCTTGGACCCATGGCTGTGGACTCGGTCCTTAAGGTCATTGATCAGAAGACTGCCAACAATGTTGATCTCAAGAATATCCGCATAATAAAGAAGGTTGGCGCAACGATTGAGGAGAGCGAGATGGTCGACGGGTTGGTGTTGAACCAGCCCGTCGTCAAGAGCGGTGGTGGACCAACGAGCATTAAGCAGGCTCGGATAGGTCTCATCCAGTTCCAACTCTCTCCACCAAAGCCCGACATGGAGAACCAGATCGTTGTCAATGACTACAGACAAATGGACAAAATCCTGAAAGAAGAGCGAGCATATCTTTTGAATTTGGTCAAGAAAATCAAGAAGGCGAAATGCAATGTATTACTCATACAGAAGTCGATATTGAGAGACGCCGTCAACGATCTGAGTCTCCATTTCCTGGCGAAGACAAACATCATGTGTATCAAGGATATCGAACGCGACGAGGTCGAATTCATCTGCAAATCCACAGGCTGTAAGCCCATCGCGAATATCGACTCTTTCACGGAGGACAAGTTGGGTTCGGCGGAATTGGTGGAAGAAACCACTTCATCAGGATCAAGGATTGTCAAGGTCACAGGTGTTACACACAAGTCAGCAGGTAATACAGTGTCAATCATCTGTAGAGGTGCCAACAGCTTGATCCTGGACGAGGCCGAGCGAAGTCTACATGACGCACTCTGTGTCATTAGGTGTCTGGTGAAGAAGAAGGCTCTCATCGCGGGCGGAGGAGCTCCTGAAGTTCAGATAGCACACAAGCTGGGCGAGCGGTCAAAAGCATTGACTGGCATGGAAGCTGAATGTTGGAAGGCGTTCGCGGAAGCCATGGAGGTCATTCCTACAACATTGGCGGAGAACGCGGGTTTGAACAGCATCAAGGTCGTGACAGATCTTCGCCATCGACACGCGCAAGGCGAGAAGAATGCCGGAGTGAGCATAAGGAGCGGAGGCGTCAAAAGCAACATCACAGAGGAGAGGGTTCTGCAGCCGCTTTTGGTGAGCACTAGCGCCGTCGAGCTCGCAGCTCAGTGTGTCAAGTTGCTCCTCAGAATCGACGACATCGCGCTGTCAAGATAAAGTATAGAAATGGAATCGAGCTCACAAGAGCAAAGTCATGATATGAAAGTACAATTTGATCTATGTAGTATACATGAAACAGCCAAGATGCTGCATGCACGCTTAATGCAAGTTATCCAATCCTACACCTGCGGGCCTGGCTGCCGTATCGCCAGGATTCGAGGAAGCCAATTAAACTTCGTCATCGTCGTCGTCGCCGAGAAGCTCGTCTTCATCGTCCACCACGGTGTAATCGCCCCGACCCCTAGCAAAGCTAGCTCTAGAGGTGTATTTGCCGGACCGTCGTCCAATGAGCTCATTGATGCCACGCCAAGCGGTACCAACCATTTCCGGAACTGCCATTGCCACGGCTGCTAAGGCGCTCAGTACCATGACTGGGTACTTTACCCATGGCTTATCAATGTCCAACACACCTTGAGGAGCATTCTCGCCGAGACGAATCGCGCCAAATTTGCCGTCCCACCGCCTGTAGACCCACCACCCGATGGCAGCGGCAGCGCCGAAAGGCAGACATATGGCGACCAAGAAGAATGCGAAGCCACTAAGGCCGCGGTGTCTTTCGTCAAACTCTTTTTCGTGGCCAGCGCAAGGCACAGGGTCCAGGCGCTCAAGCTCCATCCCACCGGTACACGTGTCGAGAGGAATGCGGCGGAAGCCTGTTGGTCTGAAGAACTCGACTTGGTCTGGGTTGTCTCGACAGATCTGAGAATGGTCCGGCTCCGGAAAACCTTCCACTAGACGGCAAAGACCGTCCTTTCCTTTCTCATAGTTGTAGTCGCATTCAAAGTCAGCTCGCCTGCAGGTGCAGTTTTTGACAACATCATGCAAACGGGGGATTCGCTGTCCGTTCCAACAATCTGCGTCGAGAACCTTGCGGTGGTAGCGAGACTGATGACCGAAGAGGCAGTCTTCATCCAGATCCATACCCGGATGCTTTGGGCTCCAGCTATAGTAGTCGTTGTCCTGCGCCTCGAGATTCGAATCATCAAGTTTGCACTGGCGGTCACGGATCGCCGTGAAATCTACGTTGACTGTGACAAGATCTTTGCCCGACCGACCCCAAATCAGAAAGTTCTTGGAATTGTCCGAGGGCACCGTTGTAACGTCCTCGATAACGATCTCCTCCTCCGAGAACTTAAAAGCTTGCCAGGGACCATCACCCTCGCGGAGTGTGTATAGCAGGGTGTCCGTCGCCTTCCCCTCGGGAACCAGAACAATGATAGAACCCTGATCACCGTAAGCCCAGAAATGTTTTCCGGACCGGGCTGCATTCCAGTTCATGCCCCCGTCAGTGCTGATAAAAGTAACATCTTGACGATCTTTTGACAAATCAAGTGCTGCACCTACGTTGCCATTTGCAACCAACACGCCAATCGCCGTCTGAGAAGAGTAGTCACGCTCGGGCCTTGATGTCTTCAGTAGCTTCTCTGTGTATCCATAAAGATGGATCTTGCAGTCTGTGCCTTTGCAGTTCCATGATCGCCCTTCCGCGTCTTTAGCAGGAGCCTCGAGGGCAGCCCAGTCTGCGCCATCATTGTGTGTGATCAATGTGCGCAACTGTTTCACTTCTCCAGCTTCGCGAACCTTGTCGGCGTTTGCGACCTCGTTGATCAAAGAGACACCTTCCAGGCCTTTGACCTTTTCAAAATCAGTGTACCCCTTCGAGTCTCTATTGACGTGCGGGTGGCTTGTGACATAAAAGGTACCATTGCTGTTGCTCTTCATGATACGGCCAAATTCTCGACCCGGTTGTGAGCTTGTGGTAACATGGATGAAGATAGCATGTGTTTCGCTTTGCAGCAAGGTGTATGCAACGGAGCTCTCAACGTCAAATCCGTACGGAAAATGCGCAGGCGCGAACGGTCCACCGTAGGCGCTGGCGTTCACTTTAAGCGATTCATCATCCTTCTTGGCAACGACAATGAATTCTGACATTGTTTCGAACGCAACAATATCCCTGATAATGGGCTCCGCATCAGTTTTGAAGAAGTCTGAGCTGCTCACGAGGTCTAAGCGACCCTCACCAGCATCGTCAGCAAAGCGTTGGCAAAATATCAAATTCTTTGACTCCTCGTCATCCAGTTCTCGATTTCGACTTTCACGCTGGATGAATTCGCATTTGCTTAAGCCTGGCAAAAGTGTTTGCCAGTCGTCACCACGGTTCATAGTCAGTCGCGACTCAAGTTGGCACTCATCGCCGTCACATTTTTCGCCGGTCCAGATAATCCAATTCTTGTGTTCCGGGTCGGGGTGAAAATACAGAGGCCGGCTGACGTATTTGACAACGCTCCTGTCCCAGGCGTGTGGCACCTCAAAGGTATGAATGCTCTTGCATCGGTTATAAGAGAACAATATTCTCTTAGACGTGGTCAGAAAGAAAACCGCGTCCGAATTGTAGTTGTGGGGGATGATCGCCACTACCTTCTCGTCTTTGAAGGCCGAGTGCTTGTCTGCCATAGGTGCCCATTTCTTTCCGTGGTCATTTGAAATGAAAACTCTGTTTTTATCATCATCGAGGAACAGAATGGTTTCATCGTCGCCTTGCGAAGTTGCACTACGCTCAAGATAGACAAAAAGTGGAGGATCATCTGGCCCGCCTATGCTTCCGAGGTTGTTGACTGTTGCGACAATTTTGTCCTCGTTTGGTGACGTGTGCTTCGTATCAGAGCAGGGCCTTTCAATATCTTTGTCAAGCTCCTTGCCGCCCTTTCGTTCGCAGTCGTTGTTTGGGATAAGACGAAATCCGGATTTCCCCTTGAAAGTGTCATCCTCATTCTTACATTCCCCGTCGGGCGCTGCTAGTTTCAGCGCGGGTTCGCATTTGCCATCCTTGGGAACGAAGTTGAAATCGCACTCAAAGTCGTCTTCCGTACAGGCACAGGGTTCGTTCTCTGGCAGAGGCCCGTGGAATTCGGCGCGGACAAAGCATTCAGCGTCGCGCTTGCGGCGACGATAAACTTGGTAGTGCCCCATAATACAAGGATAGTCATCGTTCTTGACGTCTGGAAATTCCTCCATGTCCCCCTTCTCGCAGGTCTTGCTGAAGACTTCATCAAAGTCTATCGAGTAGATAACACTTGCAGTGTCCTCATCAGCGTCGTCGCCTTTGCGACGGCCGATGACCAACACACGAAGGCTTGTGTTGTCCTCGGTAGTTGTGACCATTTGAGGCACGAAGTCGTGGTCATCTAGCTCGAGCTCTTTCCAATCCTCACCGTGGTTCAAAGAATACTGAGCCTTCTTGGTGGACTTGCCCCTTTTATCCGGAACAGCCACTAGAACATTGCCCTCGTCGGCGAATTCGTACTTATGTGGTCCCTGAAGCTTGGTCTTCTCCCAGTTTCGTCCAGCATCATTCGACACGTAAAGGTCCCCGTGGTCGTAATCCTTAAGATGAGAGCCAGAGTTACCAATTCCAAGCATCACCCCAGGTGCGGCACTGCTGAACACACGGCCCGCGTTGCGAGCTTCTGTGACTGAGTGGAGGTGAATCTCCTTGTCTTTGTCCGTGACGAGCGATTTCCATTTGCCTTTACCATCGTGGAAGGTGATCTTGCTCCGAACTCGAGAGTTCTTCGCCCTTTTGTCGGATTTCCCATCGTGATCGCCAACTACATTAGCAACAATAACACCCTGAAACCCCTGCACCTTCTCAAAGTCGGCGTATCCATAAGGCCCGATGTTGATGTATTCGAGGTTCTCGTCGAAGTATGTGCCGTTGGAGTTGCTGCTTAGAAGCGTGGCGTGGTCGTGTCCCTGCACGACAACCTGAACGCTGTAATTGGTTGACTCCAGTACGGTGTAGCCGTTCTCCTCAAGTTTGTGGTCGGTGTTGAATATGGCTTGGTGCCAAACCTTCCCGTCCACGGACACGAACAGCGCTAGCTCCGACGTTCTTTCGGCCCGAGCCGCAACGAGGAGGTAGCCTTTAACCGCCGCAAGGCTCACGATACCCGTCACGGTGCGACCATCGCTCAACGCTGGTTCTGAAGCAGTCTCAAAAAGGTCGTCAGATATGTAAAGGTGATCATTCTCGGGAAACGGGCTGAGCTTGTCCATGACAACACAAAGTATACGATCCGCGCCACCCTCTTCCGCAAGCTCCTTGAATTCGGGTTTGCTCCGTGCAAACATGCACTGCCTAGTGTAGTCCGCAATTCGTTCGATGGTTTTCAGACCGTCGTTCGAGTACCATGCTTGCTGCTCGCAGAACGAGCCGAACAAGCACCTCTCGGTGTTGAAAACAATCTTCTTGGCGTCGCCGGCATGGAAGCTAAAGACCTCTCTGCCTCTGACCGAACTTGGGCCCATACCGGAAGGCAAGTGTAATGTCTCCCACGTCTTGCCTTGATCGTGTGTATAGAAGAGCTCATTGCGAGCGGTTAAGGCGAAGGCGATATTGTTATCATGAGGATGCATCTGAATCGTGTCGATATGCTCGATGTCGCGGTCCTCCTCTGCGACAGCGACCTTCCATTCTGTGCCCCCGTTTTCCGATCGCCATAACTTGCCTGAGCCTCGGCCGGTGATACGGTTGCGCTCCGTTATCAAAATGATGTCGCTGGAGTCGAAGTAGTAGGGAAAGTCGAGGGCGGAGTCGAATTCCTTCTTAGAGACCTTCTGCGCCTGGACGGACAGAAGGCCCAAGAACAGCAGCAGAAGCCACCACTGCGATCGGGCGGTCAACTCCATGCTGCAAGCGTGTGGTGTCGGACGTGATGAATGTAGAAGCCAGCGAGGCTGGATCGAAGGGCTAGTGTCGACGGGCCATCAGGGAGCCACAGCCGGCCAGCTTACGCAGCTGTCCTGATCGGCCAACGTTGGCCGCTTCGCCCGCCAAGCCTGTTGCGTTCATGCGGCGCCGCCGGCGCTTCTACGCACGGCATGCGGAAGTTGTTCACCGAGTACCAGCTGTTCGCCGGTACGCTCTCCTGCGCAATATCAGGACCACATCGCATAGTCCATCAGATAAAGCAACTTTGTTGACGAGCATTCTTTCTCTCTCGATTCTTGATCGTTACGCCACCAGCTTGTGCTGCGACACTGACGCTTCGAAAAGCGCCCCGCGACGCATAGTCTCTCGGAACGCTCCCCGCAAAGCTCCACTTGTCGAGGCAGATGAGCGGGTTTGATATCCCCTCTGAAGCACTCAGTACATACTCAAGTCGCACGCTTTGAACACCGTCATGGCAGAGACCGAAACTTCCAGCGAGCCACAGGCACGAAACGTAATTTATTGCGGTGGTGAGCATTCGTTTGCGGGACAGCATTGCATTTCCTAGCTAATCTTGACCAAGTCTGCACATTGCCCCCAGAAGTAGGCGGACTCGATCGAGCAAGGGATACCGAAGCTGAGGCTGATCAGCGGCCACTATAGTACTGCGAATTCGGAGGCACAAAGAAGAAGTGCGAAGAATGGCTTGAGAACAAACACCCCGCAGTTCACGCTCGATTGTATTCAGAGGGTCAGTACCGTGCTCCTTGCTGCAGGCACTCCATGCTAATCGCACGCAGAGGCCATCGCAGCAAACTTGGCATCTCTGTCGGTCGAAGCACAGAAGCGCGCCGAGAAAGACGACAAGAAGAAGGAGGCCAAGGCGAAGGCTGCCGAGGAGAAGGAAGCCGAGAAGCGCGAGTCGTCCATGATAATCATCAAGCGTGTCGAGAGGAACAAGAGAAAATATGTGACCGAAGTTTCGGGGTTGGAAAGCTTCGGCCTCGAGCTCAAGAAGGTCGCCAAAGATTTTGGCAAGAAATTTGCGACCGGCAGCAGCGTCACTAAAGTCCCGGGCGGCGGTGAGTGCATCACCGTTCAAGGCGACCTTAGCGACGACATCTTCGATTACCTGACAGAAGGACCCAAGGAATACAGCGACGTCATTCCGGAGGACAACGTCGAATGCATCGAAGAGAAAAAGAAGAAAGCGGCCACCTAAGGCGTATATGTTGAAGTATCTTTGGAGAGGCACTCCGGGCACTCAAGCCCGTGCAAATCACGATGACCTGCAGAGGCAGTGCACAGCAGCCTGTGCTTAGCTCCCGAGCATTCATGCATCAAGCAGGCTCTCGAATTACCTTTCGCAGGAAGGCTCGTTCTTCCGTGAAGACTCGACGGACCTCGTGCTTTTGCTAATCAAAGCTCGTCGAAAATTTTGAACCTTTCATCTTCATCCTGCGATCGGGGAGGCGGTAGAAGCCGTTCATTAGTTACACCCTGAGTGATCTTCTCTCCTTCGCCAGCGCTTGTGGTGTCAGTCCAGTTGGTCTCCAGTGGTGATTTGGCCTTTGCAACGCGCTCCGGACGTGGGACGAGCAAGACGGCGAGTAGGGCGAATGTGATACATATTACCGTCCAAAAGAACCAGTGTCGTTTCTGGCTCCGTCTTACGTCTTCCTTGTCTCGAATCTCCACTTCCCCGACCTCTACTCGCACGCTTTGCATACGTTCTTTCAAAGCATTGACTTTCTGGCGAGCCGTGTCAAGGCGCGTTTCAAGATCAGCGACGCGGGCTTTCTCAACATCATCGTACGTCCTTCGCAGACTTGAAACCTGGTCTGCGTGCTCATGGATCAAGGATGGGGCGACTTCCTTGCTAAACTTAAGCAGCGAGCTGTTGGTCGATTGAGCCAGTTCTCTGAGCACAGTAAGCTCCGCAGCGGCGCCCTGCATGTCTGCTTGGATTTTGTGCAACGTGCTGTCCACCTGCCGCGACCCAGACAATGCCATGTTCGAGAGTACTTCGAGCTCACTCCGGACCCGCAACTCGGATTCTTCCCTGACCCTTCTGAGCTCGCGAACATCATCCCACGTCGTAGTCGGCTTGTGGGCCATGGTGCCAGGCGGATCGTGCTGGCCATCCGCAGTCTTGTCTAGGCTTGACTCCTGAGGCTGATCCTCGCCTGACGGGTGTCGGCTTGCGCTTCGACTATGCGTAGTAGATGAGCGTGTCGTCAAGATGTTGGCTAGTTCCGTTCCGAGCTGATGCGCTCCGTCGCGAGCGTTATTACGATGCAAAACCAAGGTGTGACTCGCATGAGGACGATGTGAAATGGCCTGCTGTCGAGCTTGCCGTCGCCTTTTGTCTTCCGGCTCCGGGGAAGCGCTGGGTAAGGTTGAAGACCTATCCTGCCTATTTCTGCCATTGGAACCAGACATGACACCAAACAGGACCACAAGGTATTATCAGATCGGCTGACTGATCTTGCCCCTTCTTGCGTTAGGTACAGCGCATTGCGCGCATTGTCCTGGCTTGGTTATCAAGCGACAGTGACGCTTGAAAAGTTCTAGTATGCAACCAGAAGGAAGCGGTGCTTCTAAAATCCAGTTAGCTGTCACACTAGTATGAATGGCTGCCCTCTCGTGCAGTGTTCGTAGCCTTGGGGTGGTCGACAGGGTGCAAGTCTGACAATGGCTCGTGTATATTTGATCTGTGCAGAATGAGAACGACGCTTTTCACGTGCACTCACCATGAGACTACCTATAGTCGCGTAAGAGTAACGCGTTTGTTGCAGCACGTGACTTGGCCCAGCAGCTAGAGTCCTGACGAATCACAGCCTCTTGTGGTGCGGTGCGGATCGAATGTGAGGATACAGCGACATTATCAGGCAGGATCTAGCTCGAGGCTCGAAACTGTGCGCAGGCACGCGACTTGGAGCGTGGAGTGGCAGTGGCAGTGGCTAGGGTATGCCCTTTCCTGGCAGAGTGATTGATGCCATACGCAACATCAATTGAGGTGGGTACCGGAAGACATAATTGAGCCAAAGATAGTCTTCACGAATTGTTGCTGGCACAAAATAATTACTAGTAGCTATGATTTAGATAGCCGCGAACACAATGTACGACTTTGTGTCAGTGCTGCGTATTAAATATGTATCATGTGTGGTATGCAACACGAACATTGAGTGTTTAAATTCTCGATCAATGTCGATTCGAATTGTGACAGCCAAGCAGTCTGCGCTGATATCCCACGACCTAAGATAATGCTTCGACAGTCGAATACGTGAAGCTGTGTGAGATGGCAGGCGCCTACTCGTGTCTTGGAAATCGAAGCGGATTGATTGGACGGTACGGGCGGCACGAAGCAAGCATTTACCTCGGCGAGTATCGGCGGCCACACCCAGCTTGCCAAGCGCATTCGTTAACATCACGACTTGACTTACGCCTTGCACCAACATCTCGGGCCACCAATTCCACCCACGCCCTTCCTCTCCCCTCCATCACTGCTCCGATTTTCACCATGAGCGCTTTAGGTCTCCGCCGCGGCGTTGCCGCGCAGGCCAAGGTAATTGTTCCTTTACTGATCTTCCGAGCTAGCTCTGACAACAAGACAGTGGATGAGACCGGCATACAGAACGTCAAGACTCTTTTCAACAACTAGACCAGCACAGAAGATAACAGGAACACAGCCTCTTCGCGCAAAAGAGGCATCAGGTCCCGTTTCAGCGAAATACCCTGTCATCGACCACGAGTACGACGCGCTGGTCGTTGGTGCGGGTGGCGCTGGTCTTCGCGCGGCATTCGGTTTGGCAGAGGCTGGCTTCAACACGGCTTGTATCTCCAAGTTGTTCCCGACGAGATCACACACCGTCGCTGCTCAGGGCGGTATCAATGCTGCTCTTGGCAACATGCACGAGGACGATTGGCGATGTCACATGTATGACACTGTCAAAGGCTCCGACTGGTTGGGTGACCAAGATGCCATCCATTACATGACAAGAGAAGCCCCAACGTCGGTCATTGAACTTGAGCACTACGGCTGCCCATTCTCGAGAACAGATGAGGGCAAGATCTACCAGCGAGCTTTTGGAGGGCAGAGTAGGGACTTTGGCAAAGGTGGTCAGGCCTACCGAACAGCGTCTGCTGCCGATCGTACTGGTCACGCCCTGCTTCACACCCTATATGGCCAGTCCCTCAGACATAACACCAACTACTTCATTGAATACTTCGCCCTCGATCTCATCATGGAGGGTGGCGAATGCAAGGGTGTCATCGCTTATAACCAGGAGGACGGCACGCTCCACCGATTCCGTGCGAACAACACTGTCTTGGCCACCGGTGGCTACGGCCGTGCCTATTTCTCATGCACATCTGCTCATACTTGCACTGGCGATGGTATGGCAATGGTCGCTCGTGCCGGTTTGCCTAACCAGGACATGGAGTTTGTTCAGTTCCATCCTACCGGCATCTACGGAGCTGGTTGCTTGATCACTGAGGGTTCTCGTGGTGAAGGTGGATACCTGCTCAACAGCAACGGTGAACGTTTCATGGAGCGTTATGCTCCGACCGCGAAGGATCTCGCTTCCCGTGACGTTGTCTCTCGTTCCATGACAATGGAGATCCGGGAGGGTCGAGGCGTTGGTCCAGACAAGGACCACGTCTACTTGCAGCTTTCTCATTTGCCGGCCGAGGTTCTTCATGAACGTCTACCCGGTATTTCAGAGACCGCTTCTATCTTCGCTGGTGTTGATGTTCGCAAGCAGCCCATTCCTGTGCTACCTACTGTCCACTACAACATGGGTGGTATTCCGACCAAGTACACTGGTGAAGTTCTTACAGTTGACGCGAGCGGCAAGGACCAAGTTGTTCCGGGTTTGTACGCTTGTGGTGAGGCTGCTTGCGTCTCCGTCCACGGTGCCAACCGCCTGGGTGCCAACTCGCTGCTTGACCTGGTTGTGTTCGGTCGTGCCACGGCTCACAGAATCCAGGAGACCAGTACACCTGGTGCCAAGCTTGCTCCGTTTGCCAGCGACGCCGGTGCAGAGTCGATCCAGGTTCTTGACCAGATTCGCAATGCATCCGGCAGCAAGCTGACCTCCGAGATCCGTCTCGACATGCAGCGTGCCATGCAGACTGACGTTGCAGTGTTCCGTACACAGGAGTCTCTTGACGAAGGTGTCGAGAAGCTGCACAAGGTCGACGCCAGCTTCGCGGACGTTGCCATCAAGGACAGGAGCATGATCTGGAATTCGGATCTCGTAGAGACCCTCGAACTTCGAAACCTGCTCACCTGCGCCGTCCAGACTGCCGAATCCGCGGCAAACCGCAAGGAGTCCCGTGGCGCTCACGCTCGCGAAGATTTCCCGGACCGCGACGACGAAAACTGGATGAAGCATTCTCTCAGCTGGCAGAGGAAGCCGCACGGCAAGATTGAGCTGGGAACAAGAGCTGTCACCATGACGACCCTGGACGAGAATGAGTATGTTCACAATCTGCCCAACTCCCTTGATTTGACTAACACAGATATAGATGCAAGCCGGTTCCCCCTTTCAAGCGTGTCTACTAGACAGAGCGAGCGGCCGTTGCAAACGGAGGTCAAGCGTTGTACATCTAGCTTCTTTGTGAATAGTTTCAAAATATATTGTCCATTGAAAAGGAGTTGGATTCGACCTGGAAATTTCCCTTCTTCATCAAACATACATCCCACTTCGAATTTTGACAGGCCGTAGCATCGACTCACAGCTCAGGCGATTGCGGTGGTCGTTAATGTACCAGAACGACAGGCTTCCCTCTTTCCCACGAGTCCAAGCTCTCTTTGATGTTTGTCCAATACCTGAGTCTCACGGCCTCCTCTTTTGCGGCGTCGATGTCATCTTTGCTGAACGCATCGTCGATAGCTGCCACGCTCTGCGATATTAGACCATCGTTATGCACCTTCAGAGGTTCGAGCTCAGCCTCATCTTCCACTGCCTCAATCGTTTCCCGCATTTCTAGGACGTCCATCAACAGCTCCGGATCTTCGACTTTGGCGGTTTCATCCTCGGCCACGTCGATGCCTCTCAACGAAAGTAAATACTGTGCCCTTTTCAGAGGATCCTGTAATGACTTGTAGGCCTCGTTGATGCGAGCAGATAGCCCCTCGGCTTTCGCCTTCTGGTCCGCCGGAAACCTGTCTGGGTGTGCCTTCGCTTGAAGCTGATAGAACTCCTTGCGCAGAGCAGCGAGGTCGATTGCGAAAGAGCCCTTGGGCGGCGGCCCTTCTGCCAAGGTCTGTGGGAAAAACTCGTAGTGGGTCTGGGGCCCCAGAGACTCTCGTTGCTGGCATGCCGTTCGTGAACTATGGAAGGCTCTTCTTGCTGATTGTTGAGGATCGTATGTGACTCTCCGGGGCACGGTAGGATGTGCTCTCGCGGCGAGCATGTACGAGCGAAAGGCGATGAGGAAGCGGCGACTGATTTGTGAAGGAGGCATTGTGCTTGGGCGCAAAGCTGCAGAGCTCGGAGCTCAGTTCTATAGACAGATGGTGAAGTTATGCAGGTGGCGATGCTGTTCGCGGAGCGCGCTTTTGCAGAGAGTCAGGATGGCGACAAATGACATAACTCATCACCCCGATTCTCGGATCGGATGACAGCCCAAGGCGCGTGTTCTGGAGCACGTACTTACCCTATCACATCTATGTCGATCTCGATAACCACCGCTATAGGTTAAGGTACCTACAGAAATTGAGGCTCGCGTGCTTTCCGAGGTACTGCTAGGTATTGATAACTAATTAGTTGACGTAGAATGTTGAGAGGCGTGCTTAACCATGTGTGCGTCACGACTTTCGATTACCCGCCTTGAGCCCGAGCCGCGACTGTCAGGTCATATAACGCTGATCATAATCCCGCTGGTTCAAACACCCTCGATTCGGCACGGGGACGACCCGCTGCTTTGTGTGGGTGATATCATTTTGTTTGGAAACATTGCCGCTACACCTGGAGAATTCAGAACCTTGTGACGCTGTTTATAAATAGCGAAAATTCTGTAATGATCCCGTCGCAGCAGTCTCGAAATAGATCTACGCTTGACATCGATAGGCCCAAAAGAACCTATCTTTAGTGATGCTGTCCAGCAAGGGTACTAACCATGGACATTGTGAAGTTCGAACAGGTCTCTTGGGACGCCAAACTGACTCCTTTTTGTGGCTGAAAAGACGAGGTCCACGTCACGGACATAAGGTGGTACCAGACGCAGGAGGCGTTGGGAACCAATTATATAGGAAGTCAGGTACACTCCGGGTGTACCTCACTTCATTCATGTACGCACCTCCTGTATCACGGCTACAAGGATTACTCATGGCGAGCGCAGCCGCGTGTGTACACCTGCACCCTCATAGACCGGCTACTGTATAGGTACCCAGATCGAGATCGAGGTATTGGCGTGGTGATTGGGCCCATCACCAAAGCAGATTGCTCGTCCTGCAGCCGTAGCACAAGCTCACCTAGGACCCCTTTGATTGATGGCTGACATGAGGCGTGTGCATATTCGCCTGACACCGTTTGCCGGTTTTGCAAAGCTGAAAACGGACATGTATGGACGCGTTAGCTCATCTGCAAAACAAGATATATATCATGCTCTGATGTTTGAACAACCCTGCAATGAACTCGAACTCGAACTGGTATGCATCTTGTTAGACTGCCGGTAGCTAAAGAGTATCAAAGCGCATCAGCAAACATTAGCGCCACGATTTTAGAAGTGATTTCACAACGTTCGCCCACCTCCCCCGGTTCCGCCTTGGCAGAACCCTTGCCATGTCTGTCGGTAAATCACTCACATAGAGACCCTGGATAGCTCCCCTCACAGATACTTTTCAAAGTAGTCCGTGAATGTCTTGCAGCTATTAGTCTTATCGTTCCATATCTTGTGATTCTTGTCATCATCGTACTGATCTCCCGCCTCTTTGAGTTTCTCCGGATCATTTTTAGTCGTTAGCTTTCCACCATGGATACTTTTGCCGCTCATACTCGGGTTATTTTGTGCAGGCCTGAATGATTCGGACAGGAACTTGGTGGCATCAGTCTTAGCGTCGGTGATGACTGTGTGGTAGTAGCTGCCGTCAAAGTCCCGCTTGATCTTCGCCGGCTTCTTCGCGGTCCCTCTGAAGGTAGTGGTTTCCTTGTACGTGCCGACGAGAACGGCGACATGGTAGGCGCCGATCTCTTGGCGCAGGATGCCCACTTTCGACGTGTCTTTGTCGGCGTTGTCGTGCAAGTCCCACTGCAGGGTGAACCAGTAGCTTTTGCCGTCTGCCGGGGTGATGCCGGCCGAGTGTAGGGCGCCTGCGACGGCCGAGTAGTCCTTGGTGTCTTCGTATGTCGGCGCCGGGTTCCGGATGTTGAGCTCCGCTGGGCTCCGCTGCTCGGCGGTGAGTGGGACTGGATTGGCGAGTGTGGTGACTGCGAGTGCAGTCACGAGGGTACTGAAGATCGTAACAAACTTCATGGTAAAGGCTATAGGGAAGGAGCGTCTTGAATCGGCTAATGGGCACCGGAAGGAGCAGAAAAAAGGAAGCTAGGAAAAGAATGTCGAGAAGACTCTAAATGGCTGATTACCTCGTCGAGAGGTCGAAGATAAAAGAAGAGAATGCAATTGAAGAAGAATGATCGAAGTGACACGGGCTAGACGACGAGTCCAAGATGGCTCTCATATACTAATTACTCCCTCGGCTTGCATGGGGCTTCAGAAGCGCACTCTCGCAAAGCATTACAGTGACAGCTCGTCGGGCCTCGAACATCCTGAAACGTTGATACTGTAAGCTGAGGACGACCAGGTGGCCAAGACGCCGTTGGGGC
>UYJD01000002.1:102269-177636 GCA_900618795.1 Cyanodermella asteris
CAGGTGGGGCCAGAATATATGCTTACTGTATACATACCTATTCATATATGTATATATATATATATATATGTACACGATGCGGTAACGTCGTCTACCTTATTCTCCAACTATTCCAAGCCATCCATCTTCGAACAGACTTGTATCTCTGTCGGTTTCCCCTTGACAGAAACTGCAACGCTTAGATATATTTGTGAAAGCCACATTCCTACCCTTTCGATCATCACGGCAATCATGACTTCTCAAGGCGCTATTCCTGTATTTGGTGGCGGAGCCTTTGGCTTCGGTGACAAGTTCAGCGATGACGATGTTTCCAAGGTCTACGACATCCTGCTTGCGGGGGGTTGCAACAAGATCGATACAGCAAGAGTCTGTTAGTAAAACTCTAAAGAAGCTCGTTCCCGCCATTTCGAAAGTCAGACTAACATTCTCGAACTCAGATGGCGATTCCGAAGAACGCATTGGCAAGGGCAAGGCCGCCGACCGAGCAATCGAAATCGACACCAAAACCCCCGGAGGACTCGTCAGGGGCGAGAGCACATCCCAAGGAATTCTGAAGCACGCTGAGGAATCCGTCCAGAAACTCGGTATCAAGCAGGTACAGTTCCACATCAACACCCTTGGCCCCGAAGATGCCCCCAAGGGAAATGGTCCGATAAGTGTTGAACTAACCGCAATTCTGTAGCTCGACATCTTCTATATCCACGCCCCAGACCCATCCATCCTGCTAGCCGACCAACTCGCCGGCATCAACGCAGCCTACAAAAAAGGCCTCTTCAAACGCTTCGGTATCAGCAACTTCTCCTCCGCGCAAATCCAAGAGACATACGACCACTGCAAAGCCCACGACTACCCGTTGCCGTCCGTCTACCAGGGAAACTACAGCGCCGTCGCGCGCTTGCAAGAAACACAGATCTTGCCCACGTTGCGCAAGCTCGGAATCGCGTTTTACGCCTACAGCCCCATGGCCGGCGGGTTCCTCGCCAAGTCCTCCGCTCAGATCCGTTCCGGACAAGACGCCGGCCGGTTTACTAAGGATGCGGGTTTCCTTGGTGAGATGTACTCGAACATGTATGCGAAGGAGTCGATGATCAAGGCGTTAGATCTTTGGGAGGAGGCGGCCAAGGTGGCAGGTGCCAGTAAGGGTGAGCTGGCGTATCGATGGGTTGCGTTCGATTCGGGGCTGGACGGCGCAAAAGGGGACGGAGTCATTTTTGGGGCGAGCAGCACTGGCCAGATTGAAGACACGCTGAAGTGGTGGAAGAAGGGGTCGGTGGGGTCGGAGGCGAAGAAGTTGGTTGATGAGATGTGGAAGACGATTGAGGGAGATGCGACGTTGAATAATGTTGGGTTTGATGGGACGCCATCTTTCAAGAAGGCGTAGAACGCTTTGGCACGGTCGATGAGCTGTATAGATAGCGAGAAGCCCACATGAAACATGCACACTAAACAAGTTTTGAAGTCAAATGCAGACCTTTGTCGTTGGTCATTCTAACTATGCGCCGCAGAGGTCGGCGGGCTGAGTCTGGTGTACGTGGTTGTCGAAACGTAATTCTTCTGTGGGCCTTTGACTGTATGTATGACGTCCATCTTCCTGATGTTCGCCCCTCTGAACTCAAAGCAATATTTCGAACTGTACATGTCTTTGATGCATAGATGATCAGCCTTTGCAATCCACCCGTGAGTTCTGTTCGACGGATCGAATGCCAAATCATGGAAAAAGTAGTCGACAGTCTTGGCGTCATCCTTGACAAACCATACCGTAATCTTGTCGACAGATTCCTGGTATCTGTACACATATCTCCGTGATGCTGTGAAAGACAGGCCTTGGTCGTTCTTGAACGTGCCTTGCTCGACGTAGAGGTACTCTGCATCGTATAGCAGGTCGGTCGAGCACCTCGGATAGAAACTAGCTGTGCCCTCCAAGGTCCCAGAAGGAAAGCCGGCGAGGAAGCTATTCAAGCGCCTCGAAATCTTCCACGTGCCTTGCATTGCTCGGAATGCAGCTCTAGGCACGAATCGTGCTTCGCGTCGAGATTTTTGCAGATCGGTATGTAAGTCTTCAAGACCATGCTTCGTTTCAGGATCGTTTTTGTCGATGGCATAACGTGCTGCAGTAACCGGTCCGGTCCTCGCTGGCCAGTCCAGATCGTTGCGGCTTATGCCTACCTCTCTTGCGATGCCTTCCATCAGGCCCGCGTAGTCTCCGAGGAAGTACATTGGTAAATCGCGATCGCGGGCTGCCATGGACTTTCGGATGTTGCGGAGGTTTTCACGCGATGCGTTTCGAGCTGCTTGGACATCATCCGAGTGGTTGGTATCGCTAGCCCAAAGTTTCTCGATCATGCGGGCCTGCATCTCCATTCCAGGCCAAGATTGACCCTCATGATAGCCAACGAAAGCGAGATTCGGTAACTCGCTTCTGCAAGTGTAGTACGAATCCATGTCCAAGATCAGTGGGAGTCGCTCACTGGTGTGATCGTACTCGAGCTGTTGCTGGGTCTCTCCGGATAATATATCAGCTGAAGCGAAAGGCCGAAAGCCAGTTGCGTAAACAACACCAAGCACATCGTCAATTGTCGACTCCCGGTCACCATCGACTACAATGGCTGTGACCGCGTTGGCACCTGGCTTAATCTCAAGATCCGAGAGCCTCCCTTGTAGAAGATTGATATCGCCCGAGCGCAGAAACTCCGCATATTGCTCCGTGAGCGCCACTCGCGTGGATATCCCTTCCTCCTCATCAAAAGGCATCGCTGGCTGTCCAAGCTCTTTCTGGTTACCTCCCATGACGCTACGAAGATAGGTATGACTTTTAGCAATGAAGTCATGAGCCAGCCTGCCAATGCCCAGCTTGACCTCACCAGGCGGTCGCCTCCCTAGATCATATAGAGCCAGGTCCAAGGCAATAAACCCCGGGGCCTTCATATAGGGGTCGTCACCTAGCATGGGAATCATCAGCGGCATCGCATAGAATGACTTGGGCACGACCTGGACCAGCTTCAAATTCTTGTAGGCTTGCCCATCGCTTCCGGGCCGATGCATGGCGTCTGACCGGTGCGAGACTAGAACCCCGGCTATGTCGGCTCCTGAGACGCTGCCACCGACAATCAAGATCGTTCCAGAGGCCGACTTGTCCTCTGGAACGACATCAGAAAGTGATCGGACTTTGGTGCTGTGTGCTTGTTTGAAGGGCAGCTCAATGCTCTCTGAGAGGTTGGTTGGAGGGCTGAAAGATTCTGGGAAGAACCCTCCGGCGATGACCAAGTAGTCAAAGACTCCCTTGTCTGTGTGAGCTCTCCCATCGCTGTCTTTTTGCTCCCATGTCAGCTGCCAGCTATTCTCAGAAATGCCAGATCCAGCCGTTTTCGTCACGTTAACGACCTTTGTGTTCAGTGAGATGATGCCCGGCGGTATGAAACGCTTGGTATAAGCTCTCAGATACTTTCCAGCCATCCATGCCTTTGGGAAGTACGAGACGTGACCGGGAATGTCGGCAGATTTCCAGGAAAAGTCCGAATAGCTGACATTGAACTTGCTGATATTTGTCGGCATTTCGGGATTAAGCATACCCTCATGCGGCTTGTCTCTGTCAACAGCCCATAGCCCACCGATGGACGCGGCCTTTTCGAAGATGCGGACATTGTACGTGACTTGCTTGGATTGGAGAAGGATCTTTGCGGCGACAAGACCACCAGGGCCAGCACCAATAACTGCGACCGTCTTCATTGCATATCAGGCATCTGCAGAACGGATTCAAGGTCAAGGTCTCGCTCGTAAAATTAGGGTCACTGAGCTCATGATAATGCGGAATCGGTCAGCTCCTTTCGGGTGACAAGCTCAAACTTCAGCTGTGCAGATCGGCCTGAATTTAGCCTGACTTCGCACCAAGTTTGACTGGGTCGATATCTGCCGAAGTTGCACCAAATCAAGGCCCAGCCTGTAAGCCCTGACTCGGTATTCACTCGCGTACCTGAAGAGCTCGAAAGATTCGATTCCCAGTCAATTCCGATAGACCATGATGCGGAGTGCGTGAAGGATGGGAACTTTTAGTGAGGTCGGCGGTCGAAGCACAAAACAGTGCCCCACATTCGTAGAAGAAAAGTTGAGCGGATCGGAGGAGTACGCCAATCTACGATCGACCTCACCGTTTGCTTGATGCAAGTCATGAACGATGTTCACAAGCAACTTGGTAGCTAGAAGCAAAGAGGACAGCTCTCGATGCGTGGGAGACGCGCCAAGCCCCACTTGAAGACTCTCTCTTATCTGTCTATACCTTATTATATCTACACAGGGACACTGGAAAGCCAGTTCCTCCTCTGCACGATCAATCAGATCACCTGAGCTCAAGAGCACCCCTCTACGTCGAATTCTTCAGAAATGATACATACATCAATCCAGTTACGCTCGAGGCTCATGTTTCCGCTTACGGACAATTCCCGGTGCGATTTTGCGGCCAATGAAATTAGAGCAGCCATGTCCAATCACAAGCTGCATAGCTGTGAGCATTCGGTCAAAAGCATGAGCCTCAGGTCCGCTCCGCCGGAGTAGAAGATGGCGTGGTGGAACTCCGTTGTCGCAGGCCGGACCAAGGGCGGCTAGACTCCCCACATAACCACCATGTCATACACACGAAACAATTGCGCGGCTAAGCGATGAGCAGACTGCCATGTGCGGGGCAGACGAAGCACCGTAGCTGTTGCACTGCATACGAGGAGAGACGTGGCATGTGACATGTGACATGTCGTGGGAGTGCATGACGCAGTTGTGAGATGGAGATGGGAAAAACACAAGCCGCCAGCTCTTCCCCAGGCACAACTTCCCACCACCCGCTGCATCGAAAGCCAATTGCAGCAGCGCGACCAGAAACCCACCGGCCCGCGTCTCGAATAAGCTGCAGTCTCACGAATCACAGAATACAAGCAAGCTCCGCCCAGACCGTCTTCCACGCCGTTCGCCCGCCCGCCGCCGGACTCGGCATCAGCTTCACCATCACGCTTGGGGAAGTAGTGGGATCGTTTGGAATCCCGGCAAACGAGCTCGAGGCCACGAGGACAGCGTGCGGTCCTTGACTTATATTATCCGCCATCCTTGCCGCGTGCCTGATCCCATGACTTTCCCTAGAATTACCCTGGTATCTTGACAGTTCAAATGTCCGACTTTCTCTCCGTTGATTTGACTTTCGATATTGCTGCTCCGTACCCGCTCGTCAAATAGATGACAAGCTTCCTGTTTTCGTACATCCACTGACTCGAATGCCCGCCTACTGCTTGCACGATTGCCATTACTTCTACCGAAGCGCCCTGCGTTTGCTTTCGGTAGCCACCGTCATTGGTGCCTTGTATTCTTGAACGCAGGCTCAAGGGCGACCTCGAGCATACATATATCCACTTATCAATAAACGCATACCTCATCATGGCAGCCGAGAAGCAGGAACAAGTCAACGGCGATGGCCACACCTCTCCAAAGAAAAAGCCTGGAGTCACCTTTGCTGGACAGGACAAGCTCCCCAAACTGCCTGTGCCGGAGCTCAAGAGCAGTCTGGACAAATATCTGGAATCTCTGAGGCCACTTCAGACAGCTCGTGAGCATCGCGAGACGGAGGCTGCCGTGGCCGAGTTTCTCAAATCTGAAGGCCCGGAACTTCAGGGGAAACTGAAGAAGTATGCTTCGAATCGTACAAGCTATATTGAACAGTTTTGTGAGTGAGAACATTGTTCTGACTGACATATCTCTAACCACCAACAGGGTACGACTCGTATCTCAACTTTGACAACCCCGTTGTCCTGAACCTGAACCCCTTCTTCTTGCTCGAAGACGATCCTACACCGGCAAGGAACAACCAAGTCACCCGCGCCGCCTCGCTCATCCTCTCGTCGTTATCGTTCGTCCGCGCGGTCAGGAAGGAGGAACTACAGCCCGATACCATGCGAGGTAATCCACTCGACATGTATCAGTACTCCCGCCTCTTCGGAACCGCACGCGTACCAACAGAGAACGGTTGCCAGATTGGACAAGATGAAGGTGCAACACACATTGTGGTTCTATGCCGTGGCCAATTTTACTGGTTCGATGTGCTGGACTCGAACTCGGATCTGATCATGGGAGAGAAAGACTTGGCGATCAATTTGGAGTCCATTATCGAGGATGCCGAACAGATCCCTATACAGGAGGCTGCTAAAGGTGCTCTCGGCGTGCTCAGCACCGAAAACAGAAAGATTTGGTCCGGTCTGCGGGACGTCTTAACGAGGGACGAAGACTCCAACAATGCCGAGTGCCTACACACTGTCGACTCGGCGCTGTTCATAGTTTGCTTGGACTACACGGAGCCTGCCAGCAGTTCGGACCTGTGCGGAAACATGCTGTGCGGCACGAGCGAGGTCGTCAAAGGAGTCCAAATCGGCACCTGCACCAACCGGTGGTACGACAAGCTACAGATCATTGTCTGCAAGAACGGCAGTGCCGGAATCAACTTCGAGCACACTGGTGTGGATGGTCATACGGTGCTGCGATTCGCCAGTGACGTCTACACCGATACCATCTTGAAATATGCTAAGACCATAAACGGGCAAGCCCCCAGCATGTGGGCGTCTGTATCTCCGGATCCTTCGAAACGCGATCCTGCCAGCTTTGGAGATGTCAGCCCAACTCCTCACAAACTGGAATGGGACTTGACCCCAGAAATCGTCATTGCTGTGCGCTTCGCCGAGACGAGACTTGCCGACCTGATTGAGCAGAACGAGTTCCGCACGCTGGAGTTCAAGGGCTACGGAAAAAACTTCATCACGAGCATGGGCTTCTCACCGGATGCATTCGTCCAGATGGCTTTCCAGGCCGCCTACTACGGAATGTACGGTCGGGTGGAATGCACCTACGAACCAGCAATGACCAAGGCCTTCCTACACGGCCGTACCGAAGCCGTACGCTCGGTCACGACGCAGAGCGTGGCGTTCCTACAGACCTTCTGGGGCGACAATCCCAACCAAGCCAAGATCGATGCCCTCCGCAAAGCGACCGAAAAGCACACGTTCAACACCAAAGAGTGCGCAAAGGGTCTTGGTTCCGACCGGCACTTGTACGCCATGTACTGCCTCTGGCAGCGCGGGGTGGACGAATCCGCTAGCAGCCTGTCGAACACCACCGACTCCGGCAGTCTCTCGGGCGAAACCAGCAGCAACTCGCCGTTGCGTCCACACTCGGACAGCTTCGACTCTGCGCCCGGTGTCGATGGTACCCACAGCGTAGGTGCTCAAGGCGGCCTCGAACGCACCGCGACCGCCGAACCGCAAGCCCGCATCGGCTCCCCCAGCTCTTCCTCCGAATCTCCACTCCGCCGTTACGGTACGCATCAGAACCTGCACGCGGCGATGCCGGCCCTCTTCGCCGACTCGGGCTGGGATAAGATCAACACCACCATTCTGAGTACGTCGAACTGCGGCAATCCCGCGCTACGCCAATTTGGCTTCGGGCCTACGTCGGGCGAAGGTTTCGGTATTGGATACATCATCAAAGACGACTCGATCAGTATCTGCGCGAGCAGCAAGCATCGACAGACGAAGCGGTACGTCGACGCCATCGAAGCGTATCTGAACGAGATCAGACGGGTCCTGAGGGCGACACATGCGAGGAAGCACAGCCACAAAGCGTCTCGGGCGAGGGAGATTGAGGAGGGTCAGGGAAAGAAGGGCCGAATGTTGAGTAAGGGTCGCATGATCGGAGTGGGAGCTGATGGTGCTGGTGAGAAAGACGGTGGGGATGCTGCTGTGGATTCCGGGTCGACGGACGACGAGATGGGCGGGTACGGATTTTTCGATGCGGGCATGTTGATGCAGGCGTTGAAGAGTAAGGGAGGCGATTCGAGTGATTTGACGGATATGAAGAATGCGGCAAGGAAGAGGCAGGTCGGAAAGAAGTTGCATTTGACCGAATATTGATCGTGGTGGTCGACTTGGGCATTGTCAGGTGGATATGTACGATTTGACGACTCTGTATAGCATCGCATGGTCACGAACCATTTTGGTCAACTTGTCTATTGAGCTCATCACGCGACTTTAGAGAATCAGTTTCCAGTGTTTTACTGACAGCATCTTTCGGGACTGCGGCTTTCGTTTGCACGTCCCTCAAGACTGCGACTTCCACTTGTACGTACCCTGGTCACGACGCTAAAACTGGCCGGGAACACCATGAATTGTGAAAATGTGCATGCCTGATTGGTAAGGGAACGATCGCCAATCCGGGGCAGGAGCTAACTTTGGTGTGGTGGAAGCCTCCCAAGTGGCGAATTTGCAAGGAAGTGTTGACTCGGGAAGCCGAACAACTGGTCCCTGGGAAAATTTTCCCCGACTGGTGAACGATAAAGAATCTAAAGTCGGAACAATAATTTATACACAAAATTGTTGCTCGTGGTTCCGATGTTGCGGATTATTGAGAGTGATTCCGGTAGACTATCTGCTCCCTTGCCTACCTACCTACTCTCGATACTGTAGCTCCGTACCTGCCCAGGTGGAGCTTTCTTGACAAGTTCATCCAAGTTCATCCAAGTTGCAAAGCACATTACATCCAGCATCAAATTCGATCCGGACCATTATTCAATGAGGCGCTCGAGTCGTGTTGATCAGCAAGCACATGCACTAGCACCGCAGCGAGTTGATTCGACTCGAGTCCCCCACCCCCCCCCTTGAGCCGCATTATCGCATACTTATCAGCTGGTCTATGCCGCCAATCAAGTCGGCCGAAAGAGGGCTTGACAGGGGGAACCCAAGTCCGGCGCACAGCCGCACAGCTCCACGGATAGCTGAGCTTACAGCGGGTGCCGGCGAGGGAGGGAGAAGGAAAGCGGTCGCACGAGTCAAATGTCCACCCACTTTATCTACTACTACTGGCGAGCACGTACGTTTGTTTCGCGTGCATCACGATTGTTTTGTGTCACCGCCCAAGGGATGAAACTGCTTTGCTGAATGGCGTGGCAACGATCAAATACAGCACCGGAGTCACTGCTGTCAGCGCAATAATCAAGCTTCCTTCCCAAGCGCATGCATCCCGCAAGCAATAATGGGAATGAAGGTCGGCACGCGAAGGATTCGACAAAGGCAAATTGCACGGCAGAAGCTGCGGGCGTAGGTGTAGCCAGTGGGGCGCGTGTCTAGAACTGCTATACCCCGGCTAGGAGGAGAAGATGCGGGTAGGGCGCCAGCGAATACTGTCAGTGGTGGTGGCGACTTTGCTGCCTCCACTACTGGGGATTGCAAACTGTAAAATGACGGTGGTCCGTAGAAGGTGACGGACAGTCTCATGGACTTGCCATGTGTCCTCAGCTTTCTAGTCTGGCGACATATCGAGTATGGAGTATGTTGGAGCAGTTTTAGCAGGCCGTGATCGCACGGGAAGCTAGCGAGAATGACGTGCGAGAGGAGAGCCGACGGAAAGGTTAGCAGAGCATGCTTGTTCTGAGTGGAGCATGTCAGGCGATCATGGTGATGAAAAGGGAGCGATTTGCACTGCGACAGCGCCGAGTCTTGCCGTAGTGGTGCGGCTGGCCCATGCAGTTAGAGACTAGACGCAAATTCATGCTGGGAGAAAAAAGACTGGTGCAATTCCGTCGGTGGGCAGCCTTATTACCAGCCGGACGACTCCTGTAATCCGACGTGATGGACTGTCTCTCTGCCAGTCTGCCGTGTACAGTCGCAGTTAGACTCATGGGTCTTGTCCGACCATGCTGCGACGGGCTGAGAGTCCGAAGGTCTGAGACAGCATGTGACAGGAGAAGCGATATCGAGAGTATCTTATACCCTAAAGACACTGGTGGCAGTTCAAGGGAAAGCTTCAGGCGTATGGACATTGGTAGATCGTGGCAGCTAGCTCCCAACTGAAGCAGTATCGGGCCGGAAGGCAGACAGAGTTTTGGCAGACTAATGACAGACTTTGGGCGGATCGAAGTGTGGATGTGGATGTGGATGTGTGGAGAGCAGGCCGGAAGCAAAGGGGGGAGTGCATCTTTGCTTCTGCCAATGTTCTTACTTGCAGCCGTAAAGGACGGACGAAGGAAGCAAGGCTTGGCGCGCTGCCGTCCGCTGCACTCCAACTCTCTCTCAACACTCTACTCTTGCTCTTACGACCAGCACGACAAAGTCTGCCGTGCGAGCTTGTCGCGACTTTCCACTAACCAGCTTCGTCTGCTGCTTCACTCTTTCCAGCGACGGCCGTCACCATCCTCGTCTGCAGTGTGCCCGTCTGCTGTCGACCCGCGGCACAGATGGCAGTAGCTGGCGCTGACTGAGCCGCCCATATACTCCTGCCCTTACCTTATACCTCCCCATACTCCTGCGCCTCTGCGCAAGAGGCCCGCTGCCATCATGGCGGCCGTCGTCGTCCCCACCGCCCCAATGTCGCCCTCCAATTCCGCCCCGGACGAAGGTTCTGTCAAGATGGAGGAAATTACTGTCAAGGAAGCCCTCACACCCCCGGCAAGCGAGGAGAACAATAATCGAGCCCGCTCGAATAGCGACCTGAGCGACCTGAACATGGACGAATGTCCTGACTTGGACACCATCGAGCCCGATCATTACTTCGACGGCGGCAAAATCCCCGTTTTCAAGCCGGTAAGTGCTCAACGTCCAATGGCACTTGCAATGACCTTCAACAATACATTGTGTATGCATGGGATATACTGACTTTTCTTTGCACAGACTATGGAGCAATTCAGCGATTTCAAGCGGTTCATTGACAAGGTGGATTCTTATGGCATGAAGTCTGGAATTGTCAAGATTATACCCCCGGAAGAGTGGCGCAATGACCTCCCTGCGCTGGACGAGATGGTCAAGACTATCAAAGTCAAGAATCCTATCCAGCAGGAATTCAACGGCTCGCAAGGAACATGGACTCAGGCCAACATGGAGAAGCAACGGACATACAATCTTCCCCAGTGGCGATCGCTTTGTGAAGAGAGCAATCATCAGCCTCCAGCTCGACGTGGCGAGAGAAGACGGAACCAGGATACCGGGCGAGCGACCAGGGCTACGGCATCGCGTGCCACTAAAACACCTGCTACCACATCAGCGGCAGGAAAACGGCCACGCGGACGCCCAAAGAAAGGACTTGTCAAATCGATCGAAGATGGTCGAGAGGACAGCCAAGGCCCCGAAAGCGAAGGCCAGGACCCAGGTACCCCCGGAACGCCAGCGTCGGAATCTCACAACTCGAAATTAGATGCCCCGAGCGAAGACGAGAAGACCCCGAAGAGCAAAGGACGTCAGCCCAAGTCTGTTTCCTCGCGGCGTCTGCGCAACAAGGGAGAACAGAACGAAGTTGTTGATGAGGAGTCCTTCAAGGACTTTGACTACAGGATCCATGATCAGGACCAGTGGACCGTTGAGCGGTGCAAAGAGCTGGAAACCTCCTACTGGAAGAGCTTGACTTTCAACAACCCCATGTACGGTGCTGATATGCCTGGATCCCTTTTCAACGACGACAAGACGAGCTGCTGGAACGTTGCCAAATTGCCCAACCTGCTGGATGTACTCGGCCAAAAGATTCCTGGGGTAAACACTGCATACCTGTACCTTGGAATGTGGAAAGCCACTTTCGCCTGGCATTTGGAGGATGTCGATTTGTACAGCATCAACTACATCCATTTTGGAGCGCCTAAACAATGGTACAGTATCTCCCAGGAGGACGCTCGTCGTTTCGAGAAGGCCATGCAGACCATCTGGCCCAATGACGCCAAGAACTGTGATCAATTCCTGCGCCACAAGACCTACCTCATCTCTCCACAACTGCTCAAATCCCAGTTCAACATCGAGGTGAACCGTCTAGTCCACTACGAAGGTGAATTTGTCATCACGTACCCTTATGGATACCATTCAGGCTACAACCTCGGCTACAACTGCGCAGAGTCGGTCAACTTTGCCAACGAAGCGTGGCTGGAATACGGCAAGGTAGCCAAGAAATGCAACTGCGAATCCGACAGCGTTTGGGTCGATGTCTACGATATCGAACGTCGCATGCGCGGTGAGAAGACTCCGGAATACTACGAAACCGACATTGAAGAGGACGATGGAGACGAGAAGGATGAAACGGGCGCTGCTTTGCCAACGCCTCCCGGAAGTGTCAAGGCCAAGGCTGCGTCCAAGAAAAGGAAACGGGATGCCGTCGACAAGGGTGACAAGCCAAAGATCAAGAAGATTCGGATCAAGATCTCTGCCCCTGCCAAGGAACCTTGCTGCCTCTGCCCTCACAACCCACCATACGAGCCTCTTCTCCCAACAGACACCGGTTCGAAAGCGCACCGCAGATGTGCGTCCTACACGCCGGAGACCCGGATTGCGAAGATCGACGGCGTGGAGACCATCTGCGGTGTCAAGCTAATAGACAAAGCTCGTTTGGACCTCAAATGCAACCACTGCCGGAGCAAGCGTGGTTCCGTGTTCCAGTGCTCGCAAAAGAAATGCACACGAGCCTACCACGCCAGTTGCGCTGCGGCTGCCGGTGTGCAAGTCGACTCCGGCATAGTACCTGTCTTCCTAGCGGACGGCAGCGAATATACCGAATTTGGCCACGATTTCAGATGCAGATTTCACCGGGTGAGAAGGTCAAAGTACAACAACGACATGCAGACCTGCGTCGCCGCCCTCGAGGAGGACCCAATCATTCGCAAAGCCGCCAAGCAACTCAAACAAGGCGACCTCGTCCAAGCACAATACTTCCTCGGTGACATTTTCGCCGGCTACGTTCTTGAAAATCGACGCAGCGATGAAACTGTCCTCATTGAAACATATCCGAACAAGGAGCGTGTTGAGTTTGAGTACAAATGGCTCCTGGTTCTTGACCCGGAGCAGTCTCAACGGCCAGTGCCATCGCCAGACGCGCAGCCTCTCCCCACCCATCTTCTATCCTCCAATAAAACCATGGAAGATCCAGCTAGCGAGGTTCCACAGATGGACGAGAGCTTCTGTACCTTGGAAGAATTCAAGTGGGCCGAGTTCCACTCCGCGAAGCCCTCTAACCCTGAAAGGCTTCGCGTCGATTTTGCCAAGCCAAAGAATCTGTGGCATTACTTGGGCCCTACATCGACAGAAGCAAAGGCTCAATACACCAGCAACCATGCAGTCAAACAGCACGATCCTTCTGCGAACTTCCTCGACACAGTACGGCCACCGCCCTCGCGACCAGGCCCTCCCAGAACAGGTTTGGGCGGCCCGTACCCGTCCGGCGTCAACACCAACGCACTCAACGCTGTCCGTGCCACATGGAATCTGAATCTCCAGAAACCGGTCCAGGCATATAACAATAACCAGCCCCAGTATGCGCCGCGACCTCCACAATATTCTGGTCCGCAGGTCGACAGCCGTGCTCTCCAAAATCAAAGGGCTTTCCAGCACAGCAACGTTGGGCGCACGCATCAACACCCGGAACATTTCCAACAGGGCATGCCCGCAGGACTCCAAGGGGTTCGACGGCCTTCACAGCCATCGCTGAACGCGGATCGCCCCCGTCTCTGGACACAAGAAGCATTCCAGCCTCTCCGCCCGGCAACATCGGCTGGAAGGCCTATTTTGCCTGTACTTCAGCCTCGCCAAACCTCCCCTCAACATACCTTCCCGATAAATGACACCATGTCACCTCCCGCCCGACCAGTCTTCAGTCGCTCACCTTCCGTCCAGCCTCCCAAAGCCAACCTCCTCACACCGCCTTCTACTTCTGACTCCAATGCATCCCTTCGCCTCCGCAGCGACTCGCTCAAGGCTCTTGAGAAGTGGCCATTCATCCACGAAAGCGCTTCCAAACGCCCCAGCATGTATGCATCTCCCTATGCTTCAAACGGAGGCTACAATGAGACTGCACTGGCCCCTGAGGCTCCCCAGCATCTGTCTACAACCCCTCAGATGCGGTCGAGAAGCACGAGCCTAATGCAGGACTTTCTGATCAAGGCGTCGCCTCATCAACGGGAGCTCGTGCGCGGCCATGCTCGCACGATCAGCACAGACAAGGCAGTAGCAAAATCTCGAGAAGCGGAGAGACGGATGAGCGAAAGCATACAGCGACAAGCACGTCTCTCAGGCGGTAACATGAGCCCTATTGACATGTCGGAGGGCTTGCTCGGGCCTGATTTTGGCCGACCAGGGTCGTCAAGTGTGATTTCCGACCGAGCTTCACCCTTTCCGGAGTTCAACGTGAATTCCACCGCCCACGCTCATCCTCAAGCGCGGTCGCCCGAGCCGACACCACTAGGGATCACTGAGCTTCCGGAGTTGAATACAGAGCGGAATCGAGACTCAAGCGGCGTGGTTGGCTTGTCAAACCTGCTGAACTTCCACGCGGCGGCCTTGGAATCCGCGATCCGGCCTGCCCAGCATGGACGGACATTGAACCACCATCAACCAGACATCTACTATAGCACAGCAGATCAATTCTCGGCACATTTGCAACAAGTCGCAGCGCAGTATCCGATGGGCACGCGACCGAGCTCGTATAACAACTACATGCGAGACCTGCAAATGGCAGCCAGCGGCGATCTACGTCTGAAAGAAGACAAAACCCGTCCGGATAGCGCCGACATAGTGAAGCCCGGCGTCGGCGAGCCCGGGAACAGCAGCTTCCAGCCCTTGCACGGCTTCAGCGTGATGCAAGGCGATAAGAAGGTTGCCGTCACCCCAGCCGATATCAGGCGTGCCATGCCCGCTGAGCCATCGGGTCTCGACCGGAGGCTGAGTCCACCTCCCGCGCCCACGCTGAGTGGCGCCGACAACGATATCGCGGTTGATGATAGCTTGGTGGACTTTGATCATGATGAGACGGAGAAGCTGAAGAGTCCTCTCAAAGAGGGATTTGGCAACAGTACACTGCCGACCATGATCATGGGTATGGACGCCTTCGTCAACGAGAGGATGTAGAAGGACGACGATGAGACGCCAGTACGAGCTTTGAGATCGGGTATGCAGCAAGGTTCTTTCGTATCATGGAGTCGCTTTGAAGAGGAACAGAGGAAGAGGGAGGGAGAGATGGACGAGTGCCACGATTATGACAAACAAATTCTCGCTTTGTGAGAGCTTTCTTGTATAAAGTTTAGGAGAAGAAAAATTTTCATGTCTGTCATTGGGGTTTGTGTAAGGTGCGGAACCGCAGGTGCGAAAGCGAACTCACGATCGAAAGGTGAGGGGGCCGGCGGGGGATTGGAAGGAAGGATTTGTGTCTCGGTTTCCCCGATGAGCAGCTATCCCATGTACACGATTCTCAGCAGCCTGAGATCGGAATTGCAATGCAAAGGAGTATTTTTATGAATTGATACTTGATCACTGAAGTCTTGTGCATGTTCCAACTTTACAATAAGATCTCTTCACCTACGTAACATTCGGGTAGTGTTCAAGCAGATTGTCAGTTTTTCAGGTTTTCTTTTTTTTTTTTCCTTCTTTTTTTTTCGTTGTCTGATTGTTCTTTGTGATTTTCGCATACACGTTCGCACGAATGTTGATCGCGATCATTTTAATCCTAGATTATTTAACCGATTTTTCGTTTGACTCCTTCCCCATCTCTTCCACTTAGTCCAATTGAGGGTTTTGTTTTTTCTTTCTCCCTTTTTTTTTTAATTTTTTATCTTTTTTTCCTTCGTGTGAGGGGTCTAGCTTCCTGGGCAGGGGCAGGTCTATTGCAGACAACAATCTCTCCGAATACTCTCGTTCTGAGCGCTCGTAGGTACAGAAGATGAATCCTGCCTCCTCCTCTGTGCCATGGTTGCCTTCGCTGATAAGGTCCTCGACGTCGTTCTAGTCGTCTATCACGCCGAGGTCTTGCCCGCATGGCTGCTGGCTCGGTCCTGGTGGTTGCGGTTGTTAGGAAGGAGAACACCATGTAGATTCTCGAGCCTGTTGTGGGTTTACGGATACTTTTGGAAGATTGCTCGGCGATGCGTTCTCGACCTGGAGAATACAGCTGAATGGCTGATCATCCTTGGGTGTCCACCTGAATTACCATTCGCCTGAGGCCTCCAAGTCGACCTCGTCGGATCCATTGGATGCCGTTGTCATATGCTCGTTCTTACTCTCGCGATTTTCGTCGTCTTGCACCGGAGAATCTGGTGCACTGTATTCCCTCTCACCACCGATATCTCTCTCTTGTTCTCGACCGTCGACTGGATCGCCATCCTGCTCGTTCTTTGCGTCATCAGATTTCTTGCCTGACGGTTCCTCGCCTGCTGAATCTTCCAGATCAATCAAGTTCTCGCTCTTAGGGTCACTATTATGGGGGCTGTTGGGACTGTCACTGCAGAGGTTCACATTAGTACAAAATCTCTTCTGGGTCGTCCTCATCGAGACTGGGGAAATGAGACAGGGGAATCGTGTGCAACCTACCCCCATGTGGTCGAATCTTCGAAGGACCGACTGTCGGGACTGTCGTTAGATCGCCCAGCATGCATCCGCACCGTCCGAGGCGGTAGTCCAGCACGCGGCTTCATCTTCCATGCCATACTCTGCTTCCAATCCGATTTCGAAGGATGCGGCGAGCCTGGTCCCTCGTAATCGCTACTGTCGTTGCTGCCAGTCACGGTTTTCAGGGCCAGTCCTTGTTGCTCAAACTTGACCCAACGATCGACATCGAGATTCACACCATGCATCAGCTTTGGAAACCTGCATGGCTTGCCCCCTTTGCAATCCGCTGTTGGGCATATGTGACCGAAATAGCAGTTCAAGAAGCGACATTCTGGTCCTCGTGGACACGGGATCCCGCGCGTGTAATGTCTCAGACATAGGCGCATCGAATCGTCGATTGGACTGTGATCGTAGCGGCACGAGCCACCGTGCTTGCACCAGGTGCCCAGATGATGGGTAGCGCACATCTTGGGCAATTCATCGAAGGCTCTGAGATCGTGGGCTGGAGGTTTGGGTAGCGGTGTATCCAATCGCTGGCCGGATCTGTTTATTGGGATTAATCCTGTATCATCAGATCGACGAGCTGGAAGCATGGTCGCTTCATCTTTCGGGTCGAGCTGTGGATGGTATGGTCGACTGGACTGCTGCTCGACCGCCGACTTGTTTAGTGTGATAGCGTCGGCCTCGTTAATGCTGGTGTCTTCGTTGGAGGACGAGCGGCGCCACGAATCAAGCCAGTCATCCTTCTTGCGAGATGGAAGCGCATTGCTGGAAGCTTTGCGCGGGTTTGCAGACGTGACAATTCCATAGTCCAGTCGATCAGTGCGAAATATGCTGCTGTATTCCTCGATCGGTAGTTTGAGTCCCGCAAATCCAGGCATCCAGGTCGCGGATTTGATCAGCGTGATCTTATCTGATCTCTTGCGATAAGGTGCGAGCATTTCCAGGAGACGTGCATCATTGCAGCCTGCGAATATGATGTGGCCACAAAGGCTCGTTCCTGCGTAGGCTTCGAAGCATGCTCTGACCTTTGGATTATCGTGGGGATGTTCCTTGCTGTCTCCAGCATCGACGATATCAAATGTATCTCTGGCGCTGTTGAAGCCAGCAATGAAAGGTGCGATAGCCCTTGCTTCGTTCCCGACCAGATGATGTTTCGCAAGCAGTTTTGATACCCAGGCAACATTCATGAAGATGTGAACATGAACAGGACCATCGTCAGGCACATGAGCGGCACGAAGGGATCTGCGCACCTGACTGTGCAGGAGCGTTGCAGCTGTCTTGCCGCCATCATAGCCTTGCTTCAGAAGCTCGTCCTTGAAGATGTGAAAGTTACCATCGACAATGGCGAGGATGAAAGGCTTGCGCTCCGGGCCCAGAGCGCGTCGCTGGTTCTTGGCGCGTTCTTTCTCTAAATCCCGGCCAAGTGCCTGATTCTCATCCAAAAGCTGGTGATAGCCATCAATGAAGCGCTGAGATCGAAAGTGTCAGCCGTTGATTCCATCAATAGAAACTATGAGACGAAACGCGGACTCACATCAATGTGGAGTCGATGATTCCTGTCTGCCTTGTAGAATGAGTCGAGGCTGTGTCTCTGGTCAGATATGTCCTCCTCAGAGAACATTGTGTCCGCGCCGTGCTCTGAAGCACTCACTGGCCCTTCTGCGTGCTCGGTAGGTCAAGACGGGATGCAGTAATGCAGCAAAGATGGCGCTTCAAAAGGACCCGAGCAATGCGAGCAAGGGCGTACTACTTTTAAGTTTGTACACCGACTATCTCATGCTGTTGCGATATTGGAGGATCTGGTATCCGGTATACCAGTCAGGCTGCGAAGTCGCTTATTGTATCTCATCTCCCACCATGATTGGCACGAAGGCAAGCGACCGGCGCGAAGTCGGCAGACGGCGAAAGAACAACAAACAGTCAGGCCGCGCCGATATGAGATGCTGGTCAGTCCGGTTGGCGGTCGCCGTTTTGACCTCCCACGCTCACACCCACTCGCACTCGCACCCGCACGCTCGGACTTGAACTCCAGCTTGCGGATCCGGGGACTGACATGACGCCCGTCACGTGATTTGTTTCGAGCGCTTCCCGGTCACGTGGTCGACGTATCACTGGCCCTCGCACTCAATTCAAGCAGAGCTCGCGTGCGCTGCTTGAGCCTGCACTTCAATGCAGTAGGCTCGCGTGTTCGGAAATTTGAATAGTCAAAATCGACGTAGACTCGAATAGATTTGCAGCGGCATCATGGCCACCTACCAAGGGCTCGCTCGACCTACTGCGCTTGCCTGATTGACGGCGTGCGGGCAACTGCGTGTTTGGGCCTGAGCTCGGGACCCTTCGCTCACTTTCCACCCTCTCGAGCTGCTGCACTCCTCTTCAACCTTACCCTCCATCCTCTCAAGCTCCTGAAAACTGCCATTAGCGTTTAAGAAACTCAATCCAGCCCACACCCAACCAATTTCCTGCCCCTTCCATTACAACCTAGCACCCTCCAGCTGCGCAACCATGGCCGCGGCGGCGAACCCTATCGTCTCTTCCGAGAACAAGTCGTCCAAGCGAAAGAAGGCCAAGAACGTCGAGGCTCCTGCTGCCAAATCTGAGTCTGTGAGACCGGCTCTTGCTGAGCTGTCCAATAACACTGAGAGTGCCAATGGCGCCGATGCAGCTGCAGGTGACAGCGATGACAGCCCGTATGTTCGAGAGCTCGCAAAGTAAGCAAACCTGTTCACCTCAGGTATCGCACGTTCTGACGTTTCGGACAGGAACGCCCGCAACCTCCGCAAGCGTTTGGTAAGCTCAATCGGTCAAATCGCCGCAGAAGACAAGCTAACGACCAACCAGAACAACACCGCGAAAGTCTCCCAGATCGTCGCTGCAAACCCCAGCAAGACCCTTGAACAACTCCTCGAAGAGAAGAAGATCAACACCGATCAGAAGCAGCAAGCCGAGAATAAGCCTGCCCTCGAGGCCCAGATCAAGAGCATTGACGAACGCTTGAGCCATTACAAGAAGTTTGAGGAAGAGACCTTGAAGCGACACGCCGCTGAGAAGGATCTGCTTGAGAAGAATCACAGCCAGGCGCTGGAAGATGCCAAAGAGGAGGCTTATTCCAGAGCGAAGAAGGACTCTGAGGAGAATCTACGTGGCCAGCTCCTGACTCTCAGCCGCTTCTTGCGAGCCGCTGCCTCGATCAGGCAAAGCGAGCAGAAAGAGGAGGAGGCTGATGCTTTCGAAGGCGCCCTTCTACTGCTCTACGGCGGTGACATTGAGGCTGTCAATGCCATGCAGAATCTGATCAATGGCGATGACGCCATAGTTCCCAAGATCGATACGACGCCGTCGGGTTACTCTTGTACGTCAAACCACCATCTGAAGACCGACGCTCGCTAACAAATCCCCAGTCAAGCATATTCGCGGAAAGTCCATTGAAAGATCCGTTCCGCCAGAGCTTACCGCCGAGGCGACATCCACCACCGTTGATGCCCTCGAAGCTACCGCCGAGTCCGCCGAGGCGGGTGTCAGCGATCCCACCATTGCGAATGCGAGCTTAACGGAGATTGAACAGGGAGATACCGAGAATGCTACTTCGGCTGTTGAAATCGAGGCCCACAGTGCCGAGGATATCGAGACCAGCGCCATTCCCCAGGCTGCCATGATCGGTTCAGGAGCTGCTAACGCTGTAGCAGCAGCCGCGACAGCTGCTGATCCCGCATCTGACCCGATGACTTCCAGCATCAGCAACGATTGGACCGAGGTGCCTCGTGATCCTACCGAGACGGACAAGGGTCTTGAGGCTACCCCTGCGGCAGCAACCACCAATGCTTGGGCTGAGAGCGTTCCCGAAGCTGCTCCTGTTGCCACAAGCTCTTGGGCCGAGGATGTGCCCGCTGAGGCTCCTGTCAATGACGGCTTCAGCGAGGTCCAGGGTAGAAACCGTGGACGAGGTCGCGTTGGTCGCGGAGGAGCTGTCGAATTCCGGGGTCGTGGAGGAAGATTCAGAGGCGGCCGTGGCAGAGGAGATGGCGAATATCGCGGACGTGGTTCACGGGGACGTGGCGGCAACAGCTTCCGCGGAGGCCGTGGTGGTGCCGAAGGTGGCCAGTCTTAGGGATGTCTGCAATACCAAGCTGCTAATCCAAAGCAAGCTGACCGACCTCAGAAGGCGGCGAGAACCTGATGGGCACAAAGTGACCGGACGCGTTGGTGTTTTGTCATTTATGTCCCCAAGCTCGCATTGCAGCCAGGAATTCACAAGCCAGCGGTTCCACACAAATCGCAACAAGGAGATGAACAAAAGGAAGACGAGATCAACACGGCCAATAACATCTGTACAACAAATTTTCTTCGCATAGTTTTCGGTATTTGCTTTGCGTTGCATCGGCATTGGACCGGCGAAGTGGCGGGTTGGGTTGTACTGTATAGCAATGGCTGATCGATCGATCGATCCTTGAAAACAATCAAGCAGGCATGAAGTTTCAAAACCATCTGATCCCTACTGACCTGTGCTAATTTTGACCTTCCTCCTCTCATAAACATTCAGCAACACTGGACGACAAACCTTTAAAAAATGGCCCTGCAACCTCGTGCAGGATAAAGTGAGAATCACAATGTACAGACCAACTTCTGTACGGCTTGGCAGTCCTAGATCAGATGTCCTGACCTACAGAGCAAGCACGAAAGATGTCAGTCTCCCAAAAGAACATCATCACCAATCATCACCAAAATCATCACCCCCATCATCATCAAAAGCAACCGACACATCGGTCTCCTCATACGACACATCCCCATACGCATCCGTCTGCACATCGACCGTCTGCTGCTCCGCAAACACATTCCCGTTCCCATCTGCCATCACCTCCGTCTGCTGATACTGCACATCCGTCGTTCCGTACTGGTCTGTCGCAACCTGCTCTGTCGTCGTTGCGTATAGGAAGCCATTCGAGTCCATCGATGCCTGCATTATCGGATTAGTTCTCTTGTTTCTTTCTGCGCGATAAAAGGGGAAAGGAAAATGGGTGTTGGGGAGACGTTTGGGAAGAGCTTGAGGGAGCTTACCACTGCGGTGCTGTCGCTCATGCCCCACGCGGCACCGCCGTCTTGCAGAACGACTTGATCCGACCCGACCGCCATCCCTGTACCGGGATCGGCATAGGCGTATTGTGTCTGCCCTTGGTCGGACACGCTCATGGCCTGGAATCCACCGGTCAAGCCCGTGACGTCCGTCTGTTCGGTCACTCCCGTGCCCGTCAGCGCAACGTCGTTGGTCACGTAGCTCGTGCCGGCAGCGCCCTGATCGTAGACGATGGTCTCGCCGTATGTGGTACCGATTCCGCCTTGTTCGACCACGACGGTCTCGGCGTACCCGGTTCCGACGGGTCCTTCTTCGACGATGACGGTGTCGCCGTATGTGGCCTCGACGACGACGCCGCCACCACCGCCACTGCTTTCCACGACGACGACCTCGCCTGGCTGGCCCGAATTGTCGATTATCACCGTCTGGCCGGATGCTGTCTCGTAGATCACGGGCTGTTGCTCATAAATCACGGGCTGCTGCTGGTAAATTACTGGCTGAGGTTGAGCGTAGTAGGGTTGTCCTTGGTAGTACGGCTGCTGTTGTTGATAGTGGTGGTGATTTTGCGGTCGATTCCCTCCGCCGCCTCCGTTGCCCCTTTCGTCTTTGCTGCCACCGAAGTTGAAGGTGGGGTTGAAGTTGATGTTTGGTTCGATGCCGAATTTGGATCCTCGACCACCGGACTGCGGTTGAGGAGAGGTTGTTTGAGGATGCACTTGGCCCTGCGGCTGTGACTGTGGTTGCAGTGGTTGTGATGCGTTTTGGACAATTTGTTGCTGTAACTGGATCACCTGCGGTTGCTGTGGTTGCTGCTGTTGAGGTTGACCCTGGACTTGCTGAACACCAGGAGCACTCGTCTGCGTTTGCACAGGTGGATGCTGTGTGTTTCCTTGGACACTCTGCGGCTGCGGCGACTGTACCATCTGATGAACTTGCTGGGCAACTTGGACGGCAGCGCCGACTGTCTGAACAACCTGGCCGGCTTGCTGTAGGTGGTTCCCACCATTTGGCTGTGGAGTCATGGGGCTTGGCTGAGAAGATATCGACGCTACACTCGGTCGGCCGTGCTGCTGCTGCATCGACTGTCCTCCAGTCGTCTGTGGCATCATCGGACTCGGCTGAGAAGAGACTGATGCTGCACTCGGTCGACCCGGTTGCTGCTGCACTTGAACGACCTGTACCTGCGGGCCCTGCGGCGTCTGCACGATACGTTGCACATACTGAATTGGCTGAGGCTGCTGACCAGCAACGGGTTGCGCAGTCTGGGGTTGTTGAGGAGCTTGCTGAACGACTTGGACATTCTGTTGTGTCTGATTCGTCTGAAACTGCTGCTGTGGTGCCTGTTGGACGACTTGGACGTTCTGCTGCGTCGAAACCGTCTGGTTTTGCTGTTGTTGAGTCTGCTGGCCATGGTGACCGTGATGGGGTAGATGGTGGTGGTGATGCGAGTGATGTTGTTGATGACCCTGGCTGGTACCTTGCTGGTTGGCATGATGTGCCTGAGCGTTGTAGAAATCCTTGCCGACTCTGGCTACATCTTTACCGGCTTTTTGTACACCCTTGAACATCTTCTTGAGCTTCGCGCCAGTCTTGCCTGCGGATCCGCTGCTTGTGGTGGTTATTGTCGTTTCGACGGATTGAGCGGACGGTGCGATCGAGGGCGCTGACTGATAATGCTGTACGGGTGGTCTCTGAGCGGCTTGTTGCTGTGCTTGGCCCGTAAATTGTTGCTGGACCTGCTGGCTGTATTGCTGCATTTGTTGTGTTTGAAGCTGTGGCTGCTGTTGGAGTTGTGCTTGAGGCTGGGATGACATGGAAGCCCCTGAGACTGACGTTGTGTGAGCATGATGGCCGCTGCTTGGGGATTGAGGTGCTGGTAAGGGCGTGGATGTCTGCATCTGCACAGCTGGACTTGGAGCAACAGGCTGGCTTTGTTGTTGTTGTTGTTGGAACGGCGGATGCTGAACCTGTACACTTTGTGGGCGCTGTGGTTGCATCTGAGTTGTATGAGATTGGGGGGCCTGATAGGTTTGCATTTGCGGCTGTGAGTGCTGGGCCTGGGGATGCTGTAAACTTGGAGTCTGTGATGGTGTCATCGGGGATCCAGGTAGCTGAGCCACTGGCGAGCTAGCTTGCATCTCCGCAACGCCAAAATCTTGAGGACTGGGAGTATCGAACATGTGCTGGTTTGAGCCATGTTGAGTTTGATGTTGAGACTGGGCCTGCTGAAGGGTCACCGGCTGGGGGGCATGCAGAGAAGGCGAGGCACTGTGATGAGAGTTTGTCGAACCAGTGCTGACTGGGCTTGGTCGAATTTCTGCTGTATTGACTTGGGCTGAAGGCTTCAATGGCGTGGGGCTTACACATTCAGGCGCTGGAAAGACAGTCTGCAGGTATTCCTTGATAACGGCCGTTGTTGGGGCCAGCATTTTGTGCCACTCACTCGAAACGGCCGAGACCACTGTACCATTCTTCCAGATGCTGAACCAGTGTCCTGGTTTCGTATTCGAGAGACTGAAGCTCTGAATTATTGTGAGTATAGTAGCTTAGAGAGACTAGACCTAGAACTTACCAGCAACTCATCTAGCGCTCCAGGTCGACCATTCGGATGTACATGAAGTTCGCAAATTCGGTCAAAGTATGAATCCGTTTCCGTGGAGCAAGCGGTGAGATCGTAATAGTATTGACCTCCCTGTTTGACAAGCAAGTAGCTTCCACCAGGTCCGAGAGCGAAAACTCGTGGAGGATTCGCCAACGGCCCTCCATCTTGCTGCAAGCTGTTGGCCACCGCTGGCACCACGGCACCAGGATGATGTCCGTTCTTGTCCCAAGCAAAGTATTGACCATAAGGTCCAAACACGACGCGTACACTCGGTATATCACATCTGTATTTGGGGTATTCACCTATCCATTGAACCAATGATGGTGACAGCCCTCGATGCTCGATTCCGACAAAATCATACTTGCCAACCTCAGCGGCCCGGTAGGTGACGAAATATGCACCATTATCGGCAAAAGAGGCATGATATACCTCGGCGATCTTTGGCTGAGTGTTTTCCAGGCGTTGAGATACCGCGTCGGGCAGCGTCGAATGAAATCTCGTAGCAGGACAGTTGTAAAGATAGCCGTTCGGCGTGAAGGCGAAGAACGTCGTCGCCGCCATGGCCGGTCAAGGTCAAGGTCAGTTCAAACACAACACATAGATAACATAGCAAAGCAGGCAGCGCGCAGAAGTAGATGGGATTGCCGGAAGGGGTATTCAGATGGCGCGGTAGGCTCGAGTCCATGGCCCGGCTAGAACCAGCGAACGAAGCACGCTACGAGCGGAGTGGCGTGTTCTGCTACGAGGCTGCATCCTGTGAATGGGCAATTTCAGCGTGGCGTTGCGAGGCTCCATATCAGCCTCGTCTGAGTATTCTGGCCTGTTGAAAGCGTCTTGCGCCCACCATGCCGAGATGGGTCGAAGCCGAAGGCGAGATAGCGGGTTCATGTTTGTTGGAACCCGAGCTCGCGTTACTCAATCTCGCGGAAAGCCGCACGGCGTGGTACACCGAGCAGCCTGGATGTGCTTGTCTGGAGTTTCAGCACAGGAGAACGCGTTCGTCCTGCCATCCTTTCTGCTCGCCTCAAAGCCTTGGAGGGGCTGAAGAAGGAACTTGCTGGCTCGGAACGAAGGTACGAATAAAAATGCCAAAAAGGAAAAGGTTATCGCCCACGGTACGTGGTGCCGACTGTAACAGCCACAACACTGCCGAAGCGAGAACCAGTCCGCGATGAAAGGATCTCACCCGAAGTCGTAGCACCGTAAGGGCCGGCTGAGTCAAGCATGATTGCACGAGAGCATATGAGTCTCCGTGAGGTTGATGAGTCCAGCCATCTGCTTGAAATTGATTTTCACCCATCGCCGCACTCACTAACCCACTCCCCGTCCAGCAGCAACAGGGGACAGAATAGCGGGGCAGTCCCCTAAGCAAGCATCCCCCGCGGGTCGGTGGTCGCCCCAAGCCTGTTCACACTTGCACCTCGTTTCGCAGTGACAGGGATTGAGCATGCATATGCATCCCAAACGACACTAGATGCCGTCTGCCAGTTAGCCCCGAAGGGCAGCACAGGCGAAGCCTAGTTATATACAACTACTCCCTCCTCTACGTCCGGGTGAATATCGCTTGCTTCATCGCAGCTTTCCCGGCACAGTTCCAGACGGGAGCTCTCACCGGAACAGTCGACGTCACCTAAGTACTTATGTGCACTGGCCTCGAGTCCACTTCAAACATGTGAAAGTCTTCCTTCCTTCTATAATTACCTCGCATATTTGAGCAGCTTGTGAGGAGTGTACTGTATCGAGCCGCCAACCGATCTCTCGGACCCCGAAGTGCAGCATCATTACAAACCGGAGTGAATTTGCGCCGTACGCGCCATGACTGGTCGCAGTCTAGACTCCATCTTGACAAGGAGAACACTTGAACCTCTTGCTGAACCATTTCTTACTCTGGCCAAGTCAACTTGGCTGACCAAGCTCCGTGGTCCATTTAGAGTGCCGGACTCGTGGTACAGGGATCCGATGGCTGCTCTTTCTGCAGTAGTGGAGCTTGCTCATTGGTCAGCGCGTGTCGCTGTGCCTCAAGATGCCTCGAAACGGACTGCATCGGTTGCATAAACGAATGCGATGAAATATGCGAAAGCCTGCTTGCTGGTGTTGCTGATGAGGGCATATATCTGAGTATTCCGACATGGTTCATGGTCAAGTTGCCTCATCACGCTTCTTTCATTAGCGATAATAGCCTGTGCTAGATACCCAACCGTCGAGGTTCAAAGAAGCCTCTCTTATCTGTTTGACTTCTCCCTAATATTGTGTCCTTTTCAATCGCGTCTACTCTCAATACTTCCACAATGTCATCCGATCGTGCAATCGTCCTTTTGGGCGCCAACCAAGCCGGCATCCCCATGGCCCACTACCTCCTCAAACACACCCTCCCCACCCTAAACTCCCTCTCCAAATCGCACACCTACCGCCTCATCATCGTGTCTCCCAACACTGACTACTACTGGAAGTTAGGCTCCCCCGCCGCCATCGCCGGAACCAAAAACATCAAAACCGAACACCTCACAAAGCCCATCTCCGAGATCCTCTCACAGTACCCGTCCAGCTCGTACGAGCACATCCTGGGCAAAGCAACTGGCGTGGACCCGACATCCAAGACCGCCAGTATAGTCCTCAATACCAGCGAGACGACGAGTGTGAGTTATCATAGTCTGATCATTGCGACTGGAATGCATTACGATTCGCCGCTGTACACGACGAACCATGGGAGCCACGCGCTGCAATCCGCACACGCGCAAGTTTTGCAGAACCTGCCGAGCGCAGAGACTATCGTCGTCGCCGGCGGTGGGCCCGTCGGCGTGGAAACGACCGGCGAACTCGCCTTCGCGTTTCCAAAGGCCTCCATCACGCTATATTCCGGGGGCACCCGCCTGCTCGAGCGCAGCGTCCCCGCAAAAGCCAGCGCTAGCGCCGAAAAGCAACTAAAAGCGCTCGGCGTGAAGATCATCCACGGCGTCAAGGTCGTGAGCGCTCACTCAGAAACCTCAGCACCGACCGGCGCGGCCGATCCCGCGACGTTGAATTTCGACGACGGCAGTCAAGTCGCCGCGGACGTGTACATCAAAGCGCTCGCCGGACGCAAGAACACCGATTTCCTACCGCCTGAATGGCTTGACTCTAGGGGCAGCGTGAAAGCGGACCTCGACACGCTGCGCGTAAAGGCGCCGGGCGCGGAGAACGTATACGTCCTCGGCGACGTGAACGAGCACAGCGATGGGCAGTTCCTGTGGGCTTCGGACGGAGTCAAGCCGGCTGCGTCGTCGGTGCTGCTCGATGTCTTGAGCGAGTTGGGGGCGAGCAAGCCGGCGCATAGGCAGCAGAAGCTGAGTACGTTGGGTGGCGTGATTGTGGTTCCGATTGCGAAGGGGGGTGTGGGGAGCATCAAGGGGTTCGGACCGCCGGCTTGGTTTGTGCATATGGCGAAGGGGAAGACTTATTTGGTGAATTTGATGGCGGATCAGGTTTCGGGCAAGGCGATGTTGAAGGCATAGTCTTGTTGATTTCGTTTGCTGTGTTGGATCCGGGTCTGCACTTTGAAGGTAGCCAGTTTTGCGGATTGGTCGGGAAGTAACGTTCCGCTTGTTCGAGATAGACCTACTTAAATCTCTGTCTACCATGTTCCTTTCCATCTTCAAACAGTCCAGAGTCCTTGCTCTATTCAAATCCTCATTTCATCGGTCATGTTCAGGAGTCACTAATACGTATTGTCATGTTTTTTTATTGCCAGAGATGTACACAATTTTGGGATTCGAAGTATGAACGCCGAAGCGAATGTCCAGAGCCGAGCTCCCATCCGTCTCTCACAAGCCAAGCTTACCACTTTTTCACAACTTCAACAGAGCAATCGCTTGTGTGAAGACGTTGATGTTGTCCGAGTACTTGGCAACAACACTCTTGCCACCGTTCTGAACAACCATATTCGATGCGCCAACCGTGCTCAAGCAGTATGCGTTGAAGTTTGAGCCGCCTTCGACGTCGACCATGTTGGTCTGACAGTTCTCGCTGCCGCCTCTGTTGCTGCAGCCTAAAGTCCGAAAGTTAGCGCATTCACTTGCCAGAGAGCGTCTATCGGGGAATACTCACTTGTGCTGTAGTTGTTGAAGAATGAGTAGAAACCGCCGCCGTAAATGAAAATGCCGTTGCTGTTGACGCTCCTCAATCCCCAGGCATTAGCACAGTTGCCACTCTGTCCGGAGCAAGCGCTCGAGAAGTCAGGGTCCGACAGCGCCGAGTTGACGCTGAACGGCGCCGGCGCCTTGGGGACCGGCTGGTAGTATGGCGTCTCAGTCTGCAAATATCCACCGTAGACGTTCTTGGTGTTGGCAAACTGGAACTGGTAGAAGACATTGTGCTCGACACCAACGCCGTTCAGCCAGACAGGGCCGTTTTGGGACTCGACGAGCAGACCGCGGCCAGAGTAGACGGTGATCTGTGCATTGCCGTTGCCGTCTAGGTCGTGGTCGGCAGTCCACAGCCAGTTGTTCTCCATGAAGAGGTTGCTGGCGCCCTTGGTGATGTGCATGAGCATGTACGCGCCGATGCAGTTGGCGTTTCCGTTCGTGCTCGTCGGGCACTGGCCGAGTTGAAGGTTCGAGCCTGCAAAGCCACCGACACGAGCGTGAACGTCCCACATGCCTGAGGGTGACGACGAAGCAAGGTTCCACTCGATGAGCACCGCGCCGGCTTGGGCGCCCTGGGTGCTGACAATCATGTCTGACCACTCGACGATGCCGTTGGTGCCCGAGGAGGCGCCAACCTGTACGACGGGCTTCGGGTTGTTCATGTCGTTGAAGAAAGAGCCGGAGGAGAGGATCACGGCGGAGAGTGGTTCGCCGACGACCTTGGCCCCGGGGGGGATGACGATGGTCTTGGTGACTTTGTAGGTACCGGCGTCGAAGTATGTGACCTTACCAGCGGACGTGGCGCTGTTGAGAGCGTTCTGTACAGCGCTTGTGTCATCGGTGGAACCGTCACCCTTTGCGCCTTGAGATCGCACGCTGACGAATTGGGAGACGTCGAGGTTGTTGTACGACGGCTTGGAGCGGACGTAGTACTTGCTACCACTGAGAAGGGCAGACGGCCGGGAGTTGGCCGTCAGACCGCTGGAGAACTGGTTCGGTCCGCTGGGCGTGTACTTGTGGCCTTGACCCCAGGCATATATTGTGCCGGATCCTCCACCGAGAGCGGTGGCGCCGTTATTCTGGACGGCAGTGCCGACACTGTTGAGGACAACATTCTCAAGAATGACACTGCCGGCGGTGGCGGGCGAAGAGCTTGTGGTCCAGGAGGTCTTGATTGCGGTCTGAGTGTTGGAAAAAGAGCTGTCGTAGACGACGATGGCGCCGACTTGCTGGTTGCTGACACCGCCAGCAGTGATGTCGATACCGGTACCGCAGTTGTTAATGTTGAGACCTATAGGCTGTCAGTCAATTGGTTCACCAAGTCCATCGGTACTGAGGTCGTTTACCTTGGTACGTGTAGCCCCAGTCCCAGTAATGGGAGATGGCAGTCTGGCAACCGTTGAAGGTCAAGTTACGAGCAGTGAACTGCTGGTTACCAGTCGCCCAACCAATAGCGCCACCGTTAAAGACCAAGTCGCCAACGAAACCAGCAGAGCCCTCCTCAGTGAAGACACCCTGGTGTTTGGAGCTTGAGCCGCTAGCGAGGTTGAATATCAGGTTCTGCAGAGCTGTAGCCTGAGCAGTCGGCCAGTGCTGGTATCATTAGCTCAAAATTCGGAAAGATGCGGAGCTTGTTTTCTTACAACACCGGTGACCTGGATGTTGGCGGGAACAGCGCGGGTGTCAAACTGAAGGTTTCGGATTTGGCGGTAGAAGACGTTTGTCGAGCCCCAGTTCAGGCTGGAAGTAAAGTATGGGTCTGTCCGTGATCAGCGCCAAAAACACGTATGCGATCCACAAAGTAAACTGACCTCCGTCGATCATCCATCCTCCATTGCCATTATTGAAGCCGGACGAAGCCTTGATAGTCGGCATCGTGTTTGGATCACCGAGGATCATGGTGTGGTAGTAGTCGAAGATGGGAGAGGAAATGACGTAAGTACTGAATTTGCTGTTAGCAGTGTTTGTGGCTTTGCGTCTAATATACCTACCCAGCAGGGAAATAGACGACAGCCGGTGTCTTGGTGCTGCTAGAGCAGTCTCTTCCGCATCTATTACCAGCTGCAATGGCATTTTGAATAGCAGCCGTGTCGTCGGTCGAGCCATCACCTGTCTTGTGTGAGCCACGTTCCTCTCAGTGCTTTTCCGTTACGCTCACCCTTGGCACCGTAGTCCTTGACATTGCGGTAGACGCTGTAACCGCTTGGAGCCGTTGCAGAGATACCCCGGTGGGCAATGTTCTCGTACCTGTTCATGTCAGTACTCGAGCTTGATCTCGGTGCACGATTAGCCTACCAATAGCCTGATGCCTGGGCAGCATTGATCTTTGGTGGGTTGATAGGTGCTCCGGTGCTGTTCGTCTCGACCGTGCTGCCGTTCCGCTCTCCGATGAAAGCACCACGATCAGGATATGCTTGGAGAGCCATCTGTACAGCAGATTCAACCTCTGGAATGGGAAATTGCCTAGCAATGACAGCCGTCAAGGCCGGGGCCAATGCGGTCAAAGATTGGAGAAGCTTCATGATGGCGGAATCTAAGCTCGTAGTACAATGAATCAGGAGAGTGACAAAGAGAAAAGGAAGAGGAAATTTTCAAATGGGCTTCCTTGTGGCATATATGGTCACCAGCGAACGATTCCCCTCATGTCAGATGGTGAGATAATGCGGAGACAAGGCGACCCTGTGGGCACACCCACTCAATCAAGCGGAATGACCGATCTCGTCCAACTCCAGCCTCCCTGCCCTCACCATGCAAGATGTTGGTGAAGGTGGGGGCAAACATTGCAGATACACGGGAGTCGAACTGATCGAAGCCTGGAAATGTCCGGCGAGTTGCCACAAAGAGAAAGTCGAGAGTAAGTGTGTACTACCGGAGCACGGCACATGACGAAATAAAGTTGGAGAATTATGTCTCACTCCCGCAGTTGAGGGCCGAGTGGAGATCTGGAGGTTTGCAGATTGGGAGGGAGCCAGCGCAGAATGGTTCCCAGGAATGATTCGCATGCAGTCGGAGCAGATCACACAATAAGCCTAGCAGCTAGAAGGTGTTTGGAAAATCCTCTTGACTTGATCGAGGCTAGCAGCCTGGGGTAACGCCATGTCGCAGATCACCCGCCGGCCTGGGAGTAAGATTCTGATGGCGCGAACGGGGCACGCGGCCCACGGCCAAGGAGCACCGTCTGCTAAGGCATGGTTGTCAGTACCCACATGACTGACAGAAAGCGACATTAATCTGACAGAACTAGGAATACTCTCAGTCTAATCGCATGAACGCTTAGAAATGCAAACCGAGTGGAGCCCATTAGCTTGCAAGAGATAGACAGACAGGACAAGACTGGTTGGAGGGCGAACAAGAAAATTGATGTGCTGCAGAAGGGCGAAACTTACATTGGCCTTGGACGGGCATATGTCGCTAAAATGTTCCTGGCGAATCAACAGGCAGCGGGAATGGGCAGGGAACGAGGAGCGGCCTCGGTAGTCAAATAGGGTTGGGATGACAAGTCTGAATTGTCAATGCTCCGAAGGCAGCCCGCGTGGACGAGTCGTTCGTTCGCTGCGCCCAACTCCTCATGCAGTTCAGACGCAACGCCAGACGCAGATCACCGTTGGCACTCTAATCAAAGCGCACAGCCAGACGGCGCAAGTGTCCTCGTGATGCTCAAAAACCTCGCAAGCGCTGCAGACGTACTCAACTGGTGCCGTGCAAATGTAGCGTTCTCAGCGATGATTGTTGCAACTCTGCCGAACTGTGTTGTGCGTGAGATGGAAGATGTGGGCATGGGGGGAGAGTTTTGTCACTCTTCTGCGGGGAAGCAAGAGTCGACCGAAGTTCGGCGTGGAGAACTGGGAGTGAGGGCTCGTTGGCCGGAGATGTCTTAATAACCATTGTCTCAGCCTGTACCAGATTTGCCCGTACCGAGAGAGAAAATCAATGAATGATGGGAGAGTTGTGTAATGGCAAAGAAGTAGATGACGAACCGAGGACGTAAGAGACTGAGAGTATTCATGTTCAAAACACCCTTACGTCGATAAGGAACTGGCTTTTGACCTGACGTAGTTCGCCGCGGTCCAATTCTCGACAGCCACAGACTAACCATGCTCAACACTACAACATTACCCACCTTGCAAGATTGCTGAGCGGATTGCAGCTTTACAGCTGAGCAGACGATCAGGAATCGAGCGAGATCTTTGCTTCTATCTGTATCAATTATGATCATTAATCTATGCTGATTCGCTGACCTAATATCTTTATGCAAACTATCCCTGATCCAATTCTCCACACGGGAGGCGTTTCACACGAACCATAAATCCGAGATCAAACTTGACTTGACCTCCGTCAGATCGTCAGCTTCAATGCGAACGTCTTTAGCGCCATCACCGGCCTGATCTCGCCGTAGCTGACTTTCTGAGACGTTGACCTCATCTCAAGCCATACACAGCTGAGTGATGTGGCCGCGGCAACTCTCGTTCATCCTCAAGCTATGTATTGCCCGCCAGCTCACCGATGTACCGTTCGAGAAGCCTGCAAACACCGCTCATGAACTTCTTCTCATCTGCGAGAGCAAGTTCTCCCCTCTGCCAGCTCAAGACGATGGTCATCTCGCCTCCCTTCTTCGTCACCACATTAGTATCAAAGCATCCCCCAGCAACATTTGCAGGTTGCGAGAACAGCATCGACTTTACAGACCAAACATCGTCGTCGCGTCTCGGCGCGTCGAATGCTCCCAGATTGCTTAACTCGTAGCTTGCCTCCCGCGGCTGGCTGCTCCTACCGAGGGTCCAAGCACGCATGTCAGACACGTACTTTAGCAGCCCGATTGGCTGGTTGTGTAAGCGGTTCGCAGTCTCGGCCAGCCCATCAGTCGTCGTCTTCACTGCGCTCCAGACGGGATGTGTGCTGTCCCCGGTAGTCCAGCCGGCCCAGAAGTCATCAGTGGCGCGTGGGAAGATCTCGTAGAAGCCTGTAACGCACAGTGACATGTCCTTGTCGCTGAGCTTGTCGACCATGTGTCGTATATTCACAGCTGACTGACAAACGAAGCATCCAGCCGGAGCATCAACGGGAAGAAGCTCAGTCAGGGCTCGGACTATCAGCTGGTGAAGCAATCCTGACATACGGCCTTGACGATTTCGACAAGCTTGAAGGAGTTTCTTCACTTGTTCTGCGGGAATCGACATGACTTTGACGCCCGTCTTCAAGCCTTCCGCGGCTATGACACGTTTGCCTATCCAATGATCGCCAGCTTCCGGAATAGGTGAAGGACGGAATCCAAGCAACTTTCCGATGAACTTTGGCAAGTATTGACCGAGTAGTGGTCCCAGAAGAAATGACCAGGAGATGGAGAGATGGGCAAGTTTCTCGAATGGCAGCAAGAATGGCTTGGGGCAGGGCTTGGAGATGGCATCATCATCGAACGGGAGCATGTCCTTCTCGGCAAGATTAAGTCCTTCCAGCAGCGTCTTCGCAAAGGCTACGCCCGCCATTCCATCTCCGTGCGAATGATAGTAGCCCAAAATAACCAAAAAGCCCTGCTTATCGGAAGCATCGTCGCCACCCAGCTTGTAGGGGCGCACGAAAACCCGCCAGGGAGGAATCTTATCTCGCTCCTGCAACTCGGTATCGTTCCATTTCTCAACGACCGACTCCAATGCAGCTTCGTCCCGAATCTCGTCGACCTTGGCAAGTTGGACGTCAAGATGGTTGCAAATGACCAATTCTTCCGGTTTCGAGAACGAAGGGTACTGCGTAGCTTCGTCCAAGATGACGGCGCTTAGAATTGGATGCTCGGAAATACAATATTTGACTGCCTTGCGCAAGGACGTTTCAACGTCGACAGTCGTACTGTTGGTCTCGTACACGCCGCCAACAAGTAAGGTTCGGTATAGGTCGAGCGATTGCCGAGCAATACAGCGAAGCTCATTCTGGCCTGTGCAGTGGTCAGATTGCGAGGATTGATGCGTCGAATCTGAACTGCTGGTCTAAGCACATCACTTACCAACAGCCCTACCAACGGCCCTAGCATCAACTGAGTACATCTCTTGGGGGCCTTGCGGCGCCAAGATCTCTGCCTTGTAGATCAGAAGAGGGCGATAATCCGACGAAGCTACAGGAAGTCGTCAGTCACGATTTCTATCGCCTTACAGGCCTGGTTGCTTTTCCCTGAATGTACGCGGTAGCCCGACGCGCTCGGAAGGAATAGTCCGCCTTGCCCGACAGGACTTCGAATCTCACAGCAAGGGCATCCTCGTGTAGCATACCTGTTCAGACAGAGACATTTATATCAGGCCTGAGGGAGGTGAATACTTGATTGATCGCATCGATCGCATTAATCATCCAAGCCACACAAGCTCGGAGAATGAGTGCATCCACACGAGCAAAAGCCACAGCAATGCATGGATCAAACGATCCTGCCAGAAACTTCCTTTGGTTGACTTGTCAATTGATGAGTCAACTTTCTGGATTTTGCAACGAGTTGAAACTCAGATGAGGCTTGCGGTGAAATCAGTCGCTTGTAACTTAACACAGACTCACTAATTTCTCAATGCTCAATTGCAAAACGCGAAAGAATACTAATTGACGTGAACTACGAACACCATGCTCTGTGACGTTCACAGTAGTCCTCTTGTAAAGTCAATAAACCTTTCACGGCAAGTGAAAAGTCCCATGATCCTCTTCTCAACATGTCGAGTGGTGCAGTATCCCTTCTTTCAATTCTCCAGATGCTGAACGGCTGAGCTCAATCCCGCCCGCCCCGCGCAAGTCCCCGCCGGCGCGTCTTCCCTCACCAACTCAATTTCCTCACGCGTCACCCACGAGGTCACCTCCCACTAAACCCAACTCCCATCCTCCTCACCACAAATCTCCCGGCACCATACCTCTCTGGCTCTCCACCCCTCGCCATGTCCGACGACACCTCCTGGAACGACACCCACCGCACCCTCCTCCAAGCCGTCATTGCGCGCGGCACCCTCACCTCCACCACCTTCCCCGCCCTCTGGTCCAGCATCCTGTCCGCGCACACCCGACGGTCCATCCCCGCCTCCTCAATCACCGAAGACGACTTCGACGCGGCCATCACCCGTCTCTCCTCCGCGATCGCGCCCTTCGACTACGAGATCCGGTCTAGCATCCACCAACGGACACGAGAGAAGGTGTATGCGTTCATCAATGCGAGCTCCGACGGGCTGACGCAGACGGCCACGGGGTTCAACATCGACGAGATGGGATTCGTCAAACGGGTGCTGGATCGGATGTTCGAGGGTGCGGGACAAGGGGGCACGAGGAGGGAGGTGTATGCGGTTACGGGGACGCAGGCTCTGCAGGTTTGCAAGCCGCCTGCGGCGAGGGAGGGTCAGGGCGCAAGCACACAGCAGTCGAATGGGAATGGGAATGGGAATGCGAACGGAGCGAATACGCAGGGTGGCGGAGGGACTGCCGGTGCTGCGAACGGGATTACGATGAGCAATGGGGAGGCGGTGTTGAAGGCGCTCGTGGCGCAAGGGTGGTTCGAGTGCAGTAGGAAGGGCTTCTATTCCTTGTCTCCACGGGCGCTGATGGAGTTGCGCGGCTGGTTGATCGAGACGTACAACGATGCGGACGACAGTGAGGAAGAGGATGGGGATGAGGAGTCGCGGCTCGCTGCGCAGCCCATCAAGATGTGTCAGGCGTGTCGCGAGATTGTGACGGTGGGGGAACGGTGTGCGGATAAGGTATGTCCGGTGAGGTTGCATGAGTTTTGCACGGAGAGGCTCTTTCGTGTGCTGAAAAGCACCAAGTGTCCGAGGTGTGAACGGGATTGGGAGGGCCATGGGGTGGTGGGGGAGAAGGCGGCACAGGCGACTGTGAGGAGGAGTACCGGGCAGGTCTCGACGACAGCGGCGGCGAGAGGGGGGAGGAATATGCAGGTGGATGGTGGTGAAGATGAGGATGAGGATGAGGATGGAGAGGCTTTCCGATGAGTGCGTCAATTGCTCACGACTGACGGTTCGACTAGAGGCCACAAAATACTTTGGATGTCTTTGTATTACTAGGCTGAAGAGCATGATACCCCACGAATGATGACTCTTGAGCGCAGAAATGGCTCTGCAAAGAAGACTTGACGCCTTCTATACTCCCATTTTCCAAGACATGTTCTGCCGATCGTTGACACTGTGCCTTGCACCCTGAATCCCCGCTCGAACGAACATTTTCTCCAGTCATTCGGCCTCTCAAGCCTGTTCAGGTCGCTCGTGATACCGTTCTCGCCCTCTAACAGACTCGACCTCTGATGCGATGAACGAATACACATCTTAAGCTGCAACCTTGGCGGCATATTTACTTGCCGCTTGGTCGAACAGATCACCCTTCTCCTTGATATCTGCGAGCAAAGGATGCTCCGGCTTGGCCTTCTGCAGTTTCTGCGTAAACTCGTCGGTGCTTCTCGCGCTCAATGTGTTCAGGACAACGCTGTTCGCCAACGCATCAGCATCACCCTCCGCCTCCTGGAGGTGTTTCGAGAGAGCAGCCTCGGCTTCAGGCAGCCTGCCAAGATGCAATTCAGCAATAGCTTGCGGAACTGGCATCTCCTCAAATTCGTAGAAAGCTTGTTGGTATCGATCTCCTCCCAGTCGCAAGCCCACCCACGACTCAGTAATGTTGATGAGCAGACTGTCCTGCGCCCATTTCCTTGCTGCTTGGACCTCCTTCAACGCCAGATCCGTCCGGTTCTGCGACAGGTGAATCTGGACAATGACAGCAACTGCTTCGAGGCTGCCCTGGTGCTTCGAAAGTAGCGCCAATGCCTCCTCGGTCTTGCCAGCTGCTGCCAGGACTGTACCCGCAATAACCTGCACGTATGGGACCTCACTTGACGACTCGGCCAGCTTCTCCGCCTCCGCGACACCGGCGTCGTGTTTCCCTGAGGTATATGTGGCCAATGCTCTTACTGCGGCGATCTCTGGTTTGGAAGCATCGCCTTTGGTTGCGGACAGGACTTTGTCGGCTTGGCCCAATGCTATCTGTGCTCGTAATTGCAGTATGCGCGCGGGCAATTGTGCTTCTGTGCTGACGGAGGAAGGATCGAATTCGAGGACTTTTGAGTATTGTGCGTGGTGGTAGTCATTGTGAATTGTCATGAGCTCTGGGAATTGTCAGCGTGTTTGCGCCACGTAGAGTGTTGCATACTGCATACCTCCTTCAGAGAGTGAGATGTCCATGTTGGCGGTTCGTGGAGGTTGAAGGTGTCTGCCAAGGGCACAGACACAGAGAGCTGTCTGAAGAGTCGGTGTCACGGACGGATTGGGAAAGGTGGTCTCTGGCTGCGTGTCTCGAAACACGGACTGGGATGGGTGAGGCGGAGTCGAGGGCAGGCCGACGGGATAGGGCTGCTTCTCCGCCAAAGTCTAGATGGTGTATGCGGCTTACTGCAGTGCTGTGCTGCAAGTTATTATGCTAGGCGGGGCAAGAGCGACTGGCATCGCGGGATCGAGGCGCCAAGTCTCCAAATCGGCGAGCTCTTCTCAGCTCACCCACTTTTATATGGCGCTCTCGTGCCTCTGCCCCATTCCTGCGCCTCTCGACTCCCTCTCCTATGTCCCCTACGCTCTGTTACAACCTCCGTTGCTTGCTGTCTGACCCGTCTGCATTGTTTGAAACAGGGATCGCCCCCTGAAAGGGCCAATTGAGCGCTGCCTTGCTCACTGAAGCACTGCCCGCCCATGACGAAAGCTGACTTTCCCGCAGCTTGATTCCAATCCTTTCCAGCTCAGCCTTGCGTTGCTCACTTGCACCAGTGCTACCGGTTCTGTTTTCAGCTTCCGTCTCCCTGGATAAAGCTGCCTCTTCCGTCTCTACAGCTTCCATTCTCCCTCCTCCCTGTCGATAGGCTTAAGTCGTCATATACGAGGTCGAGGGCACTTATCTACGCCATGGTTCGCATTATCCCTCAGCGTCTCAAAAGTAACAATGGGAGCCAAACTGCCAGTAGGGCCTCAAGTCCCATGCGCGGCTCTGCCTCGACTCTCGTCTTGCGGACAACTGTTGTAAGCGGCAGAAACCTTGCGCCAAAGGACAAGAGCGGGACGAGCGATCCATATTTGGTTGTCACTCTCGGAGACACGCGACAGTCCACTTCTCCTATTTCCAAGACTTTGAATCCTGTTTGGGACACCACGTTTGATTTGCCGATCAATGGACCCCAATGTCTGTTGCTCGAGGCTGTTTGTTGGGACAAGGACCGGTTTGGCAAGGATTACATGGGCACTTTCGAGGTGATTGTTGAAGAGCTGTTCGCTTCCGAGAACACAACTCCACCACCACAATGGTACACTCTAGAGTCGAGACCAATGGGCAAGAAGGGCAAGACTGAGCAGGTCTCGGGCGAGATCCAGCTGAGATTTGAACTGGTTGATACCGCAAACTCCTCGGCGACTCCAGAGGCCGTTCTGCACAAGTTCATGGCCGTCACGGGTGACTCGAGCAACTCGTCAGAGGAGGTATTTGCAGAGGACAACAGGCTGACTCCTTCCCAAAGTAACGCGAGCCTGTTGGACGATGAAGATGAGGAGACTGAAGTGCCAACCTCTGATGAGGCTGATTCGGCGGCGGCGCCTCCAGAGGTGCTTGAGAAGCGACGCCGGAAGAAGAAGCTGCGGCTGCTGAGACGTAAGGCCAAGTCCCTGGCCTCATACGAGTTTGGAGCTTCCTCGTGCGTCGGTATTGTTTATCTGGAGATTGCCAAAATTACCGACCTCCCACCCGAGCGCAATGCCACCAGAACATCATTCGACATGGATCCATTTGTAGTGGCTTCTTTGGGTCGGAAGACCTACCGTACGAGGATCATCAATCACAACTTGAACCCAGTGTTCAACGAGAAGATGGTATTCCAGGTCATGAAACACGAACAAGCTTATTCGATGCAATTTTCGGTCGTTGACAGAGACAAGTTGTCCGGCAATGACTTTGTGGGGACATGCACTCTACCGCTGGCGACCTTCATCGAAGCCGCGCCTCAGGCAGACCCAACCACGGGTCTGTATGCCTTCCGTGACCAACCGGATGCTCCGGCCGCCACCCCGACTACAAGCAAATCCAAATTCAGATTACCGTTATCTCGATCTTCCTCCTCGCAAAGCCTCAAGCAGGGCCGGCCGACTGCAGGTTCTCGCCAGCCTACGGGCACAACACCGTCCATCAACCTCAATCCGCCCGCCGAAACGAATATCCAGCCAGATGCTATTTCCGCGGCGACCAATAACCCCACCGCCATGACGCCATTGACCCTGAACACAGCGAACAGCAACGATAACGGCAACGGTAATTCTGTGCCGGCCACGATCAGTGAAGAAGCCATGACGCCCTCGTCAGAAGACCCTGACTTCAAATCATATACTATCACTGTTAACCTGAAGAACAAGGAGAAGTGGTCGGAGAAACACAACACCCAACTCCACATTCGCGCCAAGTACTTACCTTACAACGCCTTGATTCAGCAGTTCTTCAGAGCGATGCTCAAGTCATACGATGCTGACGAAAGTGGCAGCATCAGCAAAGTCGAATTGACCACCATGCTCGACACTTTGGGATCCACACTGAAGGATGAGACCATTGACGGGTTCTATCAAAAACATGCTAGCCCAGATGGCACAGTTCCTGAAGAGCTTCCCATCGACAAACTGATCACCCTGCTTGAGGAAGAGCTCAAGCGTCATGACAGAAAGCCGAGTGGGACTGGAGATCGCATCGCCCGTATGCTCAAGCGATCTGGCACCGACAGCTCAGCCGATGATGGCCCCACACAGCCGGTTGACCCAACTGCTGCCGCTGTCCCTGGCGCGCCCTCGAACCAAGACCCGACCAGCACCGAGGTTCCGGCTATAAAGACCGACTTCCACGGAGAAGCTGGCGAGAATGCAGAACTCCTACCAGAAGACGACCTAATCGACGAAAGAGGCGAAGAGCACGTCATTGAAATCCGCGAATGCCCAATCTGCCACCAGCCTCGTCTCAACAAGCGTACCGACTCGGATATCATCGCTCATATTGCAACTTGCGCGAGCTCAGACTGGAGACAGGTGAACAACATTGTCATGGCCGGCTTTGTAACCTCGAGCCAAGCACAGAGGAAATGGTATTCCAAAGTCATCAACAAGGTGTCATATGGAGGCTACAAGCTTGGTGCAAACTCAGCCAACATCCTCGTCCAAGACCGAATGACTGGCCAGATCAACGAAGAACGTATGAGTGTGTATGTGAGACTGGGCATACGATTGCTCTACAAAGGACTTCAGACACGTGACATGGAAACTAAAAGGATCCGAAAGCTGTTGAAGTCGCTCAGTATCAAGCAGGGCAAGAAGTACGATGACCCGGCTTCGGCCCGCGAGATCGATGGCTTCATTGCTTTCCACAAGCTTGACATGACCGAGGTTTTGAAGCCAAACAGCGAATTTAAGAATTTCAATCAGTTCTTCTATCGCGAACTGAAGCCAGGAGCGCGCCCTTGTTCAGCACCAGACAACCCAAAGGTCATTGTCTCGCCCGCAGATTGCAGAAGTGTGGTCTTTAACAAAATCGACGATGCGACAAAGATTTGGATCAAGGGCAGGCAATTCTCAATCAAACGATTGCTCGGCGACGCATACCCCCAAGACGTCTCTCGATACAACGGTGGAGCTCTCGGTATCATGCGTTTGGCTCCCCAAGACTACCATCGTTTCCACATTCCCGTGGATGGCGTCATGGACGAGCCAAAGCTCATCGCTGGAGAATACTATACTGTCAACCCAATGGCTATCCGCTCTGCTCTGGATGTGTATGGTGAGAATGTCCGTGTGATTGTCCCGATCGATTCGGTGGCGCACAAGCGTGTCACTGTCGTCTGTGTGGGCGCCATGATGGTTGGCAGCACTGTCATCACTCGGAAGGCCGGCGAGAACGTCAAACGTGCGGAGGAACTGGGCTACTTCAAGTTTGGTGGCAGTACTTTGATCGTCCTGTTCGAGCCGGGTGTCATGAAGTTCGATGATGATCTGATTGACAACTCGAATGGTGCACTGGAAACTCTGGTAAGCCCTCTATGTCGAAGCTTCACTTACTTCATACTAACTGCAGCAGATTCGTGTCGGCATGTCAATCGGTCACTCGCCTGAGCAGCCACAGCACACACCAGACATGAAGAAGGACGAGAAGAACATTACCATGGCCGACAGACAGGAAGCCAAACGCCGCATCGAAGGTAGCTTGGCTCCTGAAGCAAAGGGCGGCCCACGGATCATGAAGTAGATTAACGATTGACAACAATCCTCCCTGGGTGGAGAGTGCATACAACGCGGATGATACAGATGTCTCACGACTGAACGAGAAGCCATGATCTGGACAAAAAAAAGGCGCGTGATTATCAGTAGGTAGCAAATCGGTAGAAACTGTTCTCAGTCCAAAAGCTCGTCGCCTGTGTACGTGTATGATTCTGGATGCAACTCGGCCCAAAGCCGATGCGACAAACCGACGGTGGCGACTCTAGATAACACTAGTCATGCTGCGCGATGCTTGCCCTTTGGCACACCAGTGGTGTGTTGGAGACGAGAATCGAGCAAGTCGCGATCTGGGAGGCTAGCAAAAGTGACGATGCTCACGTGACCAGTACAAAACGCCAAGACGTAAACAACCGGCCCGCCCATCAAGCACGCTCTCCAGCTTCAAGGAATCAAGAACCGCCTCACTCAAGCGCAAACAAGCATCTCCTAACCCAAGCAACGGTCGCAAACCTCATCATCCAGTTCGCGTCGGCCTCAACTCGCCCTCACCACCTCATTGAGCCCAGCACCCAATTTGCGCCCGTCTCCCCGCTCCATCAAGGAAACCACCCGAGCAACGCGAAGCCGCTCCCGTCTCCACCCCGAATATCGCGTGCAAACAACCAGCGCCCACCCCCGTCGCATCGCATATATTCCTCACCTGTTCCCTACGAACCTCTTTTCCCCGCCAGAGCGTGCTTGGGGCTTTGGGTCACACATGCCTCGATGCTGACTCTCGCGCGCACGCCGCTAGCTCCCCTGGTGACGAACACGCACTACGCGATGAGCGGCGCCGATGGCGATGGACGCAGGCGCAGTACTAGGCGGACCAGCACGCGTTTGACCGAGAAGGGAAATGATGCTGGAGCATCTTTGGTGGCGGATATGAATGGCGATGCGATAACGGCGACGACGCGTGGAAAGACTTCGGCAGCGACCAAGAGGAAGAAAGATTATGATGAGGAGGATGATGGGTTTCTGTTCAAGAGGACAAAAGCTACGAAGAAGGCGAAGACGGCTGCGAAAGTACCCGAGTCGGTTGTGGAGGAGAGGGAAGAGCAGGCGCTGCCAGTCAAGAAACGAGGGAGATCGAGGCTAGATGAGGGTGAAGGATTTAACGATCGGGAGCAAAACCATGACGCTGTATCTGGGAAACGAAGCGCAAGAGTCGACAAGAAGGAAGCCGAACCTGCGCCCCTTGACATCAAGAAGAAGCGCAAATCGAAAGCAAAATCTCCAGAGCGAGACTTGATACCAACAGAAGACGACACCAATGGCCGAGGGCGCTCACGACACGCAGCAGGAGGTTCAGGAACCACCCCAGTCGCCTTCTCACAAGCCACCACGACAACGAAAGTGACCCTTCCCTTCGCCGACACCCCCATAATACGTCGAAACCAAGAGATGCGCCGCCAAACCCAAGGCTCCCGGCGCTCTTCCCTGGGCAACCGCGGGCGAAGAGCGAGCAGCCTCATCGACGGCGGCCGCTCCAGCGCCCTGCCCCACGACCATGTCGAAAGCGCAGAATTCTTCAAACACATCGAAGCCGGTCTGCCGGAACCAAGGCGGATGCGACAGCTACTCACCTGGTGCGCGACGCGCGCGCTGAGTGACAAGAATAAAAAGGTACAGAATGCTAATAGCAGGGATGCGCCGGTTCGGCTTGCGGCGAGGGAGATTCAGCAGCAAATACTGAAGGATTTTGGGGTGAGGAGCGAGATGTCGGATTGGTTTGGACGGGAGGAGACGAGTAGAGAGATGGATCGGGGCCCGTTGGTGAAGAAGCCGAATCCGAAGAATGTGGCGAATGAGGCGAAGATCAAGGAATTGGAACTGCAGTTGCAGAGGTGAGTTCTGGCCCCGTTTGAGCTTCGAGAATGGTGTGTTTGAGGTCTCGGCCGCGGATTGGACAGGTGTCGGCGTTGGGCTCCGCAAGGTGTCTGCTCTGCCATATATTCGCTACAGATCGGCATGTTAGTTCTCAAGTGGGTGACCACATGGGAATCGACTCCGATGTCCAGCCACATACAAAGTATATGCCATCCGATCCTGTAGCTATCGGATGGCATATACTCTGGCTGGTGCATGTTCGAACGGCAGAGCGGACAGGCAGCACGGCTCCTTATTGGTCCGAATCCAACAAGGCTGACCACGAAACACCAAGCCACAAACCTCACAAGAACGATTCGCTAACACGCTCCCAGATTAAAAACAGAACGAGAAACATGGGAAAGGCTCCTTCGCCCACCAATCAAAGCGCCCCTCCTCCCCTCAACACCCTCCAACAAGCCTCTCGACCTCACCACCCTCCAGCCCTCTCTTCTCACGGCCTCCAACGCATCTATCCTCGACAAACTCCGCTCCCTCCAAATCCAACCAGCACCCCAGTTGCAACAGCAGACTAAAGCTCGGCTCGATGCTGCAACGACAGACCTCGAGTTCCAGACCGATGCACTGGCCGACAACGTACATATCCTCGGCCAGTACAGGAGTGCTGCTGAGAGGGTGGCGACCAAGGTCCTGGCTGATGCAGCGACGGCACTGGAGGTGCGGAGTCGGAAGGAGAGGGAGAGGTCGGGGACTGATGAGGTGGGTGTGCGGGACGTGCTACGGGGGCTGAGCAGAGTTGAGCCGAGGGAATGAGTGGAAAGCGCAGCTCGGTTCTTGAAGACCGTTTTTGGGATGGAATGAGGATCTTATGACATGTTTCATGACTCGAGCGTTTTTGTTGTTGCATGGCTTGTTGTGGTCGGTCTTCTCGATTTGATTGGGTTGGGTTCTGCGAGTAAGGCGCTTGTGGTGCTCTGAGCCTGGTCAATGCTGGCGAGGCTGTCTACTCTTGGAAAGATACCAATTTGCATTATGGCGTTTTCGTCTTCGCGCGATGGTTGCGACCAAAGTGTATGCAGAATAAGAAGATCGAGGACGTTGACGAGAAAGAAACAACAACAATGTTGATGTGAATCCGAGCCGAGTTTTGTCCAATACTTGCAAACATGGTACGCCGCCTCTCTTTTGTGTTTTTGCTCCTTTTTTTTAGTTGTTGTGCACAACTTTGTGCGCAAGGTTCTGAAGACTTGCAAATACCTCATCTATGTTTCTGCGTCGAGTCGAGGACGCGCAGGCGCGAATCTGCGAGACGGCTATCGCCGAGTCGGGCTGTGCCCTTGAAGCGTTTCACGCGGATGCGTTTGGCGAGCAGAAAGAAGGCATGGTGGTTGAACTCGCCGATGTTCTCGCATGAAGTCATTTTGTGGCTACGACGCCGGACGTCGAACCAGACAGCTACCTTGCCTAGCTGAATATTCCGCGGTATAAGCAGGCAAGTATGCATCTCGATACTCATTCAGGTGTTTGTTAAGTACTCAGTCGTCTACATCATCGTGTACTCAGTCGTGTGCCCGGTCATGTACTCGGTCATGTACGCAATTTTGTATTCAATTTGGTACTCAACTCAATACTCAGCCAGATGCCTAGTCAGATGCTTAGCTGGCTACGGCTCCAAGTACTATGCTAACTACGTAGCCAAGGAACTGATATCGAGCTCATTACTTTGCACGACTTGAATGTGCTGGTTGCTGAGTGAACCTGACGAAGCAATCAGCACAACGCAATGTGCAACTCCGCCAGCTCATCGGAGTATCACGATTGAGCATCATCAACCAGCAACCCGCTTCATCCATGGGAGTATAAGAGGCAGCATCCATAGTCTAATATCTCATTATTGTTCTTCATTAGTGACCTCTCCAGCCGTCGTCGGTGCTTCCCTCTGGCAGCTGGGCAGTCGTCGTTTCTATTATGTATGAGACATTGTCTGATGGACTCAAATTATGGACCATGTCCGCCGCCTTCTGTTTCCTTCTGTGACTGAATGGGACCCTTTGGTGGCGTCATTTCCTTTTGTGGAAACTTGCTCGATTGAGCTCGCTCTCCAAGCTCGAGGCTCACCGCCGCCCGTGAGTGGGTCTTGGTAAGTTGTTGCGAATGACCTCCTTCCTTCCTTCCTTCCTCGCTCACTGACAATGCAATTTCAGAGACCGAGATGACGCCTCCGGGTAATTGCCATGACAATAGGAAGCTAGGCTGCCACCGGTGCATGTCCTCTTCCATTGTTGCCGCTCGATCATAAGAAGGCCACGCTTCCACTCTTGGCCTCTTTCTCCCCTCTTCTCCTTAGCCACGAGATCACAGCCTTTCCAGATTTCTCCAGCTATCCTAGTCCCTTCAGCCACCACCACAGTCCTTCTCACGATCAACACATTCATTCCTTCGGAATACTCTCCTTTTTCGACGATCGTCCATCGACATGAAGTTCACTACTTCCATCGTTGCCGCTCTGGCTTCTTTCGCCGTTGCTGCCCCTGCTCCGGAGACTGACGCCACTGGCAAGCTCATCACCAAGGATGCCGAGAAGCACTTGGTCTCCGGTGGCGGTGACGGAACGTGGTACGATACCGGTCTTGGTGCCTGTGGCGTAAGTTCAACTCTGTGTTTCTGTCCTGAGAATTCATTCAATGCTGACATACCTTCGCAGTGGTACAACACCGACGATCAGCGGGTTGTTGCTCTGTCCCCTAACGACTACAACAACGGTGCCCTCTGCGGCCAGGCCATCTCGATTTGGTACGGCGGCAAGCAAGTGTGGGCTCAAGTCGTGGACCTCTGCGCCGGCTGTGCCCAGGGTTCAATTGATATGACCCCGAGGCAAGTTCCACTTTGATTCCAACCTGTTGATAGATCAGGTACTAACAAATTGAAGCTTGTTCTCGCAGTTCGCTGATACCGACGTCGGACGCATCTCGGGCGTTACCTGGTGGGTCAACGCTTGAGCGATGCACAACTCGAATACTTCAAGAGATGGACAGTCAAAACAGGTCCGGCACTGTAGAAACAACGATGATACTACGGCCGAAGAATAGATTCGATGGTAACCTAGCAATGAATTGATCCAGCTGCCTTGGAGCAGCATAACTTGACATGCCTCTGCGCACAACGCTCGTGATACCTGTAGAAACACCTTACGGAGGACACAAAGGAACACAAGAAAACACTTATGTGAGTCGCCAAGTCAAGAATTGTACAATGACTTGTGCCAGGAGTTCCTCAACCAGACACGAAAGTAGCGCGCTAGATCGACCTCAAGCTACCTCCGCAACGACGTACATAAGCAGGCTTGCAACGACTACAACAGGCTAATGACATCTGGGGAATGGTGCAACACTGTCTCAATTACTCGATAGACTCGTGTTGAGAGCTGAACGAGGAAATATTTTGCGTAAACAAAGTGAGAGATGTGAAAATGGCCACAGGTGAGCTAAGCATCATTTGTCGACCGTAGTAACTCTCAGCCGATCTTTTATGGCATAAAGCACAAAAAAAAGCTTGAAGACGCAAGCTGATCCCGAGATGGTCCGTTTGCCATTTCGCTGAACTTGTGGAAAGCTCCAAATCGTCCGGTACGAGCTCACAGCTTTCAAAAACATGCATTCCTGCGAGCAGGAAGGTCCTTCTTTGGCCGGAGAGAAAGGGGCCCACACAACAGAGCAATGTGCTCGGAGAAGTCGTCCTCACGCCGCAACAAGCTGAGTATCCGATCCCAGAAATCACGCAGCGGCAGAGCAGAACCCAACCTTGTATCACCTCCTTCGTTCGTCCACCGGGACGCAAACCTACCGGGTATCGTTGGAACCGCTCACACGATTGATGTCGCCAATCTCAAAACAGCTAATGGCGAGGTAGCCCGGTTCATGCAGACAGGAGACTGTCAGATCCGAACTCAGCTCTCGGACACAGCTAGGGTCTTTGACTGCTATGCATCCTCGTCTCGGAGAGAGCGACAATTGAGCCTCCTCTGACACTGACTAGTGTAGATGTCTGGCGTCAATACGATTCCCTAGCATCAGAGTCTTGGTCCAAATGTGGTTAGAAGGCGTGACGCGCATCGGGACTGATGCGGAAGCGTTCACGTACACGTTGCAAGGAGATTCAAACACCGACCAGGGCCGTCACGACAAGGTGTGTACAAATGAAAGAAAACACATCACCATAGCAGACGATGAAGTCTTCGCATCGGGCTTGTGACTGGAGCTGAGAGATGGAGGGAGGCATGTACGTCGGTATGTGAGCGGTTTACTTGCCGGTATCATCTTGTAGAACAGCTTCTTTCGGCCCTGAACCATCGCTTCATCTCATTTGCACAGAGACGATGCCAGCTGGATCCCTGTAGTCGATTGTGTTGTTCCATCCCATTGTGTACCCAGTCAAACATCAGCGCCATCCGATCTTGGCCCTCGTCGCTGACCAGAAAAGAGAAACATCATGCAGCCGAAGTCGCTGTGGGTAACACGATTGCCCCATATGCCCCTCGACAGTATCATCAACCCGGTCAGCGCTTTCCAATCGGGAAATCCTCCTTCAACTTCTGCCGATGCGACCAGGATAAGGTCTTCGATTGAGATGAGAATGCGGGAAAAAAGTCCGATCGCCGTGCTCGTCAGTATGGTCCTGACTCCTTTCGCCGATCTAGGCGGATTCAACATTGCAACAGCAATAAAAGATCCATGTATGTGGCAGAGCAACAAGAAAACATCTCGCAGCACGTGCAATCGGATCAACATCCATCCGCGCACAGCCCTGTCAGAATAGACTCCAAGACACCCCTGTAGTGATGACGGCGCCGCTTTTCGGATCACATCGTTCATCACCGCTCCAGCCGATCTGATCGATATTCCGCGCTGACGCAGGACACAACGCTGACAAAAGAAAAACATTTTCATCATGCCATTGGAAGGTCATTCGGTCTTCTGGAAACGCGTGTGGCGTCAAAAATGAGCCGACCAGGAGCCGGGCATCTTCTCCGTTGAGAGGCGCCAAACGCGGCTTCGTGCTAGAAGCTAGGACTTCAAACAAGTGGGTTGCTAGCAATCCTTTCGTGATCTCACACGAGGCAGCCCGGCAGGTAGACTGGACCACGGGACAACCCGCTCCTCCACTCCATGCCGAGGCGTCACGCGTGAAAAGCCGATGCTCGATGGGAACAAAGGAGATTGGGGGACTCAGGGGTGCGGATAATCGGATAACGATGCTGAGACCTGACCTCTCCAAGGGAGAAGAACACTGGCAAAGCCGTTTGGCAGGTTTCGCACGTTCCTTCCTGCAAGGGTTTATGTTTCGTTGTAGGTGCGTTGTATAGGCGCATTCTGACAGGTGATGCTAGCCCAAAGTCGCCTAGTGCCCATCTCGACAGAAAACGGTCGTCGAGGCATGTTGCCTCGCCCTCGCTCCTTCGTGCATGCAGGACACACGAAATCCGCCAGTATCACCCATCCTTCAAATACGAATGCAATTCTCTACAGACCCTGCCTAGGACAGAAATCACGGCCACATCGTCGAGGTGATCGCCCTTTTCCTCGCAACTTGTTCATGCGGTGGTGGACCAGTGACAGTTGGCTGGCTGCAGGCCCTGTGCTTGAGTGATGCGTATTTAGATTTGGCTGCCACCTGCTAGGCTGTATTCGGGACTAGGGGCTGTGATGGCAGAACAAGCATACATCATGTGTTCGGCTCGTGTCGCACCAGCGCTGAGGCTGAAGCGAGGAAGAATCCGGTGGATCTGTAGCTGGCGCGATCGTACTGCTATTGATTGGCAGTCCGAGCGAGATGGGGGCAGGTGTGCCTTGGCTCAACTCTGCTGCCGAATGCGATCGTCTCTGTCCTGGCGGCGCGTACATACGTGGCCAAAATACACCCTGCAATGCCCTTCTATGCAGGTTGGCACAGCGATGGCTCGTGTCACCTTCTCAAAACTCGTCTCCTAGATGGCTGCGCGAGCTCGCGGTCGCTCCACCACAAGATCCTGCATGTGGGAGTGTCTCGGCCGTCAGTTTGTCAAACCTCATGCCTTGGCTGAGCTGAAGATGCAGGACAGTAGTAGAAGCGGCCGGTAATCTTTTTGCACATGGTTGAGATTCTTGATCCTTCTGCCGACCGCGTGAGAAGTTCTTCAGCTCGATTTTGGGCGTATCCAAATCGTCCTTCTGCGCAAGGTTGATATCGATGCTACCATTCCTGTGTTCGGAGGCGGCGGTCTTGGTAAGCCTTAGTCCGATCGCATCGGTGACGCCGAGATGCAGCAGGGGTCGACCCTATGCACTAGCGAGTCATTTATCAGTCGTGTAGCCGCTGGTTTGAGGTCTCCTAATTGACCGTGTCCCGACAGGCGACATGCCGTGCTTGACACGCTGCATGTGGTCTTTTGACGTGTCGACCTGCGAATCCTTACAGCCAATAGTGACTTACAACGAAATAGCTGGCTGCATGAAAATGTGTGACGCATAAGGAGGCACTTGTTTATCCCGAAAATGGAGCCGCAAGACTGGACGAAGCAGGCATCCCAGCTCGATGCAGGCGATGGTCACTTTCTGACACTTCCATGTGAAAGGCATCACCGCCAGCAGGGTCGATCCGGCCGTAGGCGTACGCATAGTCTGATCCAGATCCACACAGCGTTACTTGTCCGCATGGTATTGGCACCCCGCAGCTTCAGCCAGACTTGGGTACGCGGCAATGTAGTAAGCGCCTCCGACAGACTCGTCATGCGACGATGGTGGGAGGCAAGGTAAGTGGGGACTGGTATCTCTGCAGAATGCGCCCAGGAAGGAAAGTGGCTGTACTCTCTATGGCCAGCGCAGGGCGTGCGACGTTCGTCGTCCAGCCAGAGGCCTTGTAGCGACTCAATTCGACTCTCACAGCGTGGTCTTATGGTTCCTACGGAGATCAAACAAGATCTGTAGAACTTCAGTCAAGGCATCTCTCTGGGGCGCTGGAGCGTGACGACTGATCGTGTACGCCTCGGCCTCCCGAAACCCGACACCAAGTGTCACATCCATGTCGCTGTCGTACATCTCCTGACAGCTGCAACAACACGATGGGAAGTGCTGAATTCGGTCAAGGACGCCGGACGGATGACAAGATAGGATGCAGCAGAAGTCCAAAGACTCCAGTGCCCAGAGGCTAACAAGGTTCCCATTCCCGTGAAGGAGTAAATGTCTGCCAGTAGCGGCATACCCACTGGATCTTGATCGGCTAGCTGCATGAAGGTAAGGTATTCCCAATACACGAGTCGCTCCGGCAGGGATTGTCGGCTCTCAGTTGGTTACACAACGCCTTTGGCCTGTGGGCGTCAGCATCAAATGGTGTTCAGGGCAACTCTGGCGCGACGATGGTGACTGATCCGGGCAAGCGAACTTTGCCGTCAGCCTGATTCTCAGGTCGCTTACTGCTGACTGATAGACATGTACACTTTGGCTCTGTCTTTAGTACGGCAGGCATCGAGTGCCCACCCAGCGTTCGACAGATGTCGATGACAGAATTTTGCAGCAAGTGAAAATCAATACACCATAAAATAAAAAGCAGATATCTTGGATTCTTGGTTGAGACAGTCTCGACCAGAACGGAAGCAGCCGTTACCTATCTCAAAACCATCGCCGATTCGCAGCAGATTCTAGAAAGAAGGATTCTACCTGACATTAGGCTATCTTGGAGAATGCAGTGGTGATTCCTGTGAGTGAGGTTGGCAGCTGGATGGTAGCTCCAGGCTGCTGACTCAGCACACTCAATCTATCGCCAATTTCGCGGCCACCTACTATTCTGTGAGTAGTCTCGTCTGCAGGGGATCTCGTTTGTTGAAGACTTCGATTCCAGACCCAGTCGTCCCTATTCCATCGTTTCGAAGATGAGTGCTGGTAATGGCTAGGAGCGCCAACGATACGTTCTGCGGACCGATACGTACTAGCACTGCGACTGACCTTGCGATGATGACGCATGGATATTCCATAAATATACACTCGAGTTTCAGCTATAGAGACACACCTACATGTCTGTCGCATTTCCACTTTTGGCGACGACGATGGACCGAACCAAGATTCATCTGAGGCCAGCGCCCACTCTGGCTGTCAACATCTCCGAAGGTGGGGTTCGAGGAAAATTCGCCTGTCCATCCGACAGATACCAGAGAATCCATGGGCCACTTTGAACGAGGACCACGAAACAATAAAATTCTTCGCGCCGAAAGTTATGGTGCAGCAATATGGCGATTCTGCATGCAGAAGCAAGGCGCTCAACGACGCGCGCGTGCAGGAACGCTATAATTAAGCATTCCCGGTGGCTTTCCCTACCATGGTAAACGCGGCTACTGGCAGGAATCGCAATGTTCTGGTGTTTTGACACGAAGGATTTCGAGCTCGTGTGTGAAATCGTGGGATCGTGCGCAGTGGATGGCTTCATCCTCGACCCCAGCCCTGTCCCTGTCGGACCTGTAAGCTGGATTGTGCTTTCGCTAATAGGTTGCCGGTACACCGAGGCTCTTGCTAGATCAGATCGCACAGATGACGGTGGCATAGTCGTCTCCGTGCTACCGGCTCGACAAGGGATCCTGGGGTTCGTGTCGTAAGTTGAGGCCTGCTGGTATCCAGATTTTGCAAGGCATAATCTTACGTACGAGGGATGAGCCACAGACATGGCTCATTTCACACGGACAGAGCCCCAAAGCCTCACCTCTACTGCCCGAGAAAAACAGCTTCTCTACCTATCTGCCGACGGCTGCTCCGACGGAGGAGTTCTACCTCCGTACGCTCAGACAGGTTGGGCAGCAAAAGTCAATACTTGCTTTCGGTCGACAGATTGCAGGGATCAGTCATCGGCTAAAAACGATAGGCGCGAGGAGCAGAACTTGTCGCACCCTGCATAAAGTACGGTACAGTATTGATCTACGGCATTCCAAGACACCAAATGTTGTTCGAAGTGCCGTTGGCGGCAAGCAAGCCGCTCTACTCTGCTGGAAATTTCGGTACCTGGCACATGGATACGGTTACAAAACGCTTAGATCTAGACCCTCACGCACTCGCAACCGCGCCCTCTTTGAGACTGTCAGCTCTTCCGCCGTGGTACGGCCCGCAGGCACGCTCGCGTCTCAACTTTCGCAAGCATGACCGCTTACGGACGTCTACATAAGACAAGTGCTTCGCAAGACCGTCGCAATCATCCAGTGAGCACGCTTGCTTTAATGAAAAGTCGATCTTGGCGCGTCAGCCCTTCCAAATGGCAGCATCTTCCAAGCCTTGTCCACAGGGACGACAGAAGTAACGGCTTGCTGGTGAGCAAGTAACCCAGCATCTCCAAGTTCTGTATGACATGAGTACCGGTGGACCAGCATCGAGGCACGATGAGCAAAGAACCCTGGCGCCAGATGCTAGCTCCGATCGCAGGGCGTGTGCCACGCCTTTGGATTGCAGGCCCAGATCGAGTCGTTGTCGCGGCCGCCTTTAACAGCTTGCCATTACGCGGTACCAGGGACGATCGTCCATGGTCTCCGCCGGCGAAACAGACTCTGCTCGTGGCGCTATCCTGCCGCCAATAACGCCGAGTTGATTATTGCTGTCACTCATCATCAGTCATGAGCATACCGGGGCCCATGCAAGGACAGTAGCCTACTGCAAGGCACCAAATGAATCGTCTATGCTTGCTCCTTCTGCAGCGTTCACTCATGCTTTGAGGCGAAAACGCCATGGCCGAAAGACTGAGATGCACGGAAAGTGCACTCGATCACGGCTGCCGCACGGTTCAGCGAACCGGAGTTTTCCTTTGCCTGAATAAATGACATGAACGCGTCAGGAGCTCCAGAGGCACAGCGCGAGACATCGTATTCTACATGTCATCTCGCGATTTGTTTTGAACTGGTAAGCAGGATTCGCAAGCTGAGTTGCAGGCTTCACGCATACGTGGTTCAACATTCTCAGCCACAAGTGCCAACTGCCTGATCGAGAACAGTTGAGATTTGCCGTCTTGCGTAGATTCTATGGAATGCTTGAGATCCAAGTCTCATCTGCCAGTATTCGTTTCCTGTTTGCTGCATCGCGGACCTTGCTTACTGTTTGATCATGGCGTGAAGTTGCTTTAGTTGTTCTTCCGTCAACATCAGGATCGTTGCTTTGAGAGGTGGGATTGCAGAGCTTTGATGTCATCCTGAATCCCGGGGATTGCATTCCTCATTCGCATGGCAGCCACGTCCCTACGATCCTCTCGAGCGCGCGTGCGAGCAAGGTCCGTCGCTTCCAGCCAACGAGGTATCATACGCCAATCTCTAACCGAGACCGGCCCAAGCCAACCGCTCCGGAGCAAGTCTGGCCAGTCAAGAGCCGGGTCGAAAGGCACCAAGATAGAGCAAGAATGGACCAGCGAAGTTCATGTTCATGATCTGGTTCGAAGAAAGGGACGCAGCTTCGCTACGATGAGTCGATGAGTAGCACCAGCATCGATTCGCACACGACTCAATGCCCTTAGGTTCAGCCTGATTGAAGAATCATCAACCCTGCCGGCGTGCGCTGTACGAGATCTCACAAGTCATCCGCCACAGCATACTTTCGCACGATCCGCGTCTACGACAGTGGCCCGGCAGGCCGGCACCAGAACCCACCTGAGTACCGCCTATTCGTGCGCTGGACGTCGCTGCTCACACGCCACATGGTTAATGCGTGCGTACGTCAAAGGTGTCAACAGCTGGACCGGGAGGCGGGGCATGCTGGCTTCGACAAACGCCGACGTGCTTTACATCTGACAAGAAACTGCATACCATGCCGACATGCTCGCTGTAAAGGCCATCTCCAAAGCGCTGCGGTGCGCGTCAAGCATCCTCTTACCGAGGCGACACCAGCCTGCGGTTCCCGCATCTGACTGTTGATGACGAGAACAGTGGAGTCTTCTGCGTGGCACTAAGATCGATCGCTTACGGCGGGACCTTACTGTGACGAACCGTGGCTGAAGCGAGACAAGTCAAGATGGGAATGACCGCCGCATGGAAGCGTCAGACGGCGTTTTCTGGTCGCCAGACTCGCAGCGGCAAGCTTAGGGCTACGAAGCCGGTGGTCATCACGTGTGGGAGCCTTGGTCTGCGAGCGACCCCGGAGTGTCACCAATCATCCCAGCGGACGACGCGGTGGAATGGCAGAAAGAGCACATGTGCCGGGCGGCTTTTCTCGAGCGTCTGGTGTCAGATCGTCTTAGCGGGTCCACAATCCTCCAACGACATGCGATCAGTTGAGCCCTATCTCTGCAACAGCGACCCGCCAGGAAGCAGGGCAGGGACCGGGGCAATTTCTGTTGTTCGATACGGCTTTTGTTTGAGCCCGCGTCGTGCTACTGCGAGCCACGAAGTGCTCTCTGTGCAGGGCGGCCGCCAATAATGAAGCTTTTGGAACCGTCACGGCGAACCAGAGACACTTGCCTTCAGCGCCTCGCTGCTGATGGCACGCATCCGGCGGCAGCACAAATGCGTTAAAGCGTTACGAGAAAAGTCTATACCCATATAGTGAAGGCCCTCGCAACAATGTTCACTCGCACAGCTCAGAAATATTGCGGTGACAAAACCATCACGCAGACCCTGGGCATCAACGGCGAGGGGGCCTGGCACGATCAGCAAGACCGTTGAATTGAATCTGGTCAAGGCAGCCGGGAGCTTGGGACAATCCGATGTCATGATAGAGGGAGAGTGGCAAGTCGAGGCTATTACCAGGGAAGAGCCTTGAAGCCAAGCTCAGGGGTCCCTGTCGTGCTGACGGGGATGTGAGTGGTGCCTCTGCCATACTGAGCGTCGTGCAAAAGCAGCGGCAAAAGGCAATCTGGCGATGGGTGATCTGGAGACCGCCGCAATCTGATCGGAAACGGCTCGAAATGGTCCCTGGACGCTGTATGACAGATTTAGTGGCCGGCGAGGTCAAGTCTGCTTGCCCATGTTCGTGGCCCACTCAGCAGCCGTTGCACCACACCCTCGAGCGGCCGTCGTGTGCAAGCATTTGTGTCCTCGCCTGCCGCTTGAGGCATGGAGACGAACCAGGCGGATCTTGGTAGCGGTCGCAACGTTCGACTCTTCCGTCACCTCGACCAAAGCGGCGGCCGGGCGATGGTGTGGTGACGAGACATCACTGTGCGTCTGCAGGTCGTGCCTCCGGTCTCCATCGACATGGGGCATTGGCCGGGTGATGAATCAAGCAGCTCATGCCGGACGTTTTCAATCGCTTCGCGCGCCTATCGACGAGTCGCTCATCTCAGCACACTATCTGATCAGTGCCGAGCACGGAACGGACTCGCTGTGATCTTGTCTCGTGTGGTAAATGCATGACGATCTCGTCTCAAGCTCTGCCTGACCGCGACAAATATGTACCGCTCGATTGGACGGGCGAGCAAGGTCATCACGGTCGCTCGCCATCACGAGAGCACGACTGTGGGCGTCTCACAGACAAAGTGACCAGAGTGAGTATGGGGGGGGGCGATGTGACGGTGGACAGTGGACTGGGCGTCAGCGCGGCGGGGAGAGTTCACGGTCGTGTCAGAGATGTCGAGACGGCGACAGGGAAGGGGTGAGTAAATGCACGAATGATGCCGGTTGGTGAGGAGACGACTGGTACGCAGCAGAGAACAGACTTTACGGTAAACTTGCGTCGGGTCGGGCATCTCGATCGACTACGTGCACGCCCCTGTCGCCCTTGGTTTAGCAGCATCTTATTAGCCTCATCGGCCGTCCAGTCGTCGACGAGCGTCCACACGCCGGTTTAAGCTCGCACTCAAATCTGGTGTGGCTGCTCCGCCGTCCCACTCGGTCGAGAGAGTTCAAACCGCCTACGTGCTGTACCGGCGAGACGACCAGTATCAGCATCGCATCGTCTGGGAGAGCTGCACGCCACATCGTCTTTCTCTGTCTCTGTCTTTCTCAATCTGTACGGCGTATCTGTTCCGCGGTAACTTTACGCCCGCTCTGACTCTGACTCTGACTCTGTATTGCACGTCTTTTCTGCGCCCTCACCTAAACCTCCATTGTGCTGCCCTCCTACCTCTTCTTCGATACCATCTTGTCCTCTCCGGCACGTACACGACACCGCCCCTGTATTTTCGGAACACCTCTTTACTCTCTTCGCTCCTCTTCGACTACTGCCTTATTGCCGCCGAGAGCGCCGCCCTACTTCCTGCGTCTCGTCGCCAACGTCTTTCTCTTCCGCCACTCCACCACGCTACGACCTCCGCCACCCATCTTCCTTCTATTCCTTCGATATCGCTGATCGTTTTCTGTGTCGTTGGTTCCTGCGCTCGTACCTGTTGGGATCCTACCTTCGTCACGGCCTTCTCTGCGGGAGCGATTGACCACCCACACATATCCTTCCAATCCGCTTTCCGCACATTCACACCTCTTCAGCATCTCACATCGTGTGACTCTCGCGCCCGACCTGCTGGCAAAACGCATATTCTACGTGCAACACTCGTGGACCTCGACTCGACTCCCCGGCAGCATCCCGATCGTTCAACCCGCATCGAGACGGCTTGATTGCGCTTCACCACATCTCGCCGTGCACAGGGACACACATGGGAAAATGGATGGCTGCGCTTGAGCTCGCACCTTGAACAAACCGCGGACACCCTTCACACTTTCTGCAAGGTACACAGACGACCGCATTTACGACCATGGAGGCTCAACACACACCAGCTTCCACATCCCCGCCAACGTGGCAGCGGCAGAGCCTCCCACCTACATCTTCACTTGCCTCGTCCAACAACACCCAGGCCACCACTCCCTCGGCACGACCAGAGATCTTGAAATTGGACACCACTCAGCAGCCTATTCCCGCCCCCGCATACATCGATATCCCCTCGGTCAAGTCCGAGAGAGAGGTTGCAGACATCGCCCGCCACACCAGTCCAGCTGGGTCAACCTCGACGGCGACGACAAGTCCGAACAACATGTATCAGCAGGGGCCCCCACCTTCTTACTCTTCATGTTATCCGACACCCGCCGCTACAGCATTAACCACAATTCCTGGACTGCAATGTGAATATGCCGCAAAACCGCCCACCATCGAACCACGACGCAATTCTCGGGAAGGTCAAATTTACGAAGCTCCTCGACTGTCTTTGCCCTCCATAGGGCAAGCACTCAAGGACCTGCCTCCGCACGCTCACAGTGTTTCTCCGCCCCCGTCTTTCTCTCAACATGGGCCTCAAGATGCTCCGCATTCCGTTACCAGTGGTTCACCAACAATTCCCAGGTCCCGGACAGAATCACACCATGCATCATCGCTCAGCTCTTTCTCTTCACAACAGTCTCCACGTAACGCAAAGCCGCCTGATCCCGTCGGACCTCGATCCTACACATTTACCTCCCCTCGAATGTCCCATTATCAACCTTATGGCTTGAAGCCGGCCTCTCCGACAGAACCCCAGCCTGGATCTTCTCTCCCCCCCCGGCAATATGCCCCGGCCGTTGCGTACTCCCGCTCGTATCCCCCGGCTTCAATGCCGCCAAAGACACAGGCGCCTCACCCGCGCCCTTCGCCAGTCCAAGGGCCCCCACACTCCGGGCACCGATCAAGCTATCCACCCGGAGCTGGCTACAGCTTCCCTCCACCTGCAACATCGGGATTGAGTTATCAGGATTCATTGTCATTGGGCGCTCAACAACAGCGAGAAGGATGGGGTTTGAATGCGGAGATGGACAAGGTGGAGGAGCAGAGACGACAGGCTTCTCTACAGGCGAAGCAGGGCAATCACACCACAAGCTACGGATCTACCGTCAAGAGACATCTGGACGACTTTGAACTTGAGAACAGCCTCAACGAGGTAGGTTGATTTTCCCCGTCTCATCCAGACCCCATTTTGCTGACATGATGCTAGATTGCCGAGAGGACACACCAAGTACTGGAATTCTCCCGCACATACGGTCTGGAGGCCCACAAGTATCCTCGGTCGGCCATGCCAATCAGCCACCTCCCGCCCACCGAGAAGATTTCCGGCATGATGGCCGAAAGCATGGCAATCACCGAAGCACTCTCCCGACTAAAAGCCGCCGTTGAAGACATGAACGCCGCAGCCGCCTACGACGAAGAGCAAGCCCGCCAACACCGACAAGGCGCTCTCAACAAGTCAAACATCTACTCGCCCTACGGACCCGACGCAGCCGCTCGACACCCGGGCTACGGCATGCATCCCGGCCAGGACAAGGATGTGAAGGGAGACGTGCCATCGGGCGGTGGCTTCGCCAGCGGAGACTCGAAGAAGCGAAGGGGTAGGAACGCACCTCCGGGCCGCTGCCACAGCTGTAATCGTGCGGAGACTCCGGAGTGGAGACGCGGGCCTGATGGAGCTAGGACGCTTTGCAATGCGTGTGGATTGCACTATGCGAAGCTTACGCGGAAGATGGGCGCCAAGGCCGGTCGGCCTGGTGGAAGCAATCTCAAGCCCAAGGACGGTGAAGGCTCAACGTCGTAGTGAAACAATATCAAAGGACGAAGGGACCTTCTGAAACTTTGATGCTTTGAGAAATAGGCAACAGCTACTAGCAGGTCCGCCAACCTACCGCCTTCATAAAACGAATGTGGCTCAGCTCTTCTTTTTTTGGGGCTGCTCTCAACATTCCTTGTCACAACATCCGACTTATTGAAACACACTTCGTGTATAATTCCTTCGGGATTTGAAATTTCATGTACATTTGGACGGCTTCACAGTCAATGAGTACAACAGAAAACGGACAGATGCTTCTCATTTTGGTGGAGGGAGAATTGCCAGAATAAACGACGCATGCTCGTATGGAATTGGAGGAAAATCTTGAAAGTAAATCTGGGAGGTCCAAGTCTGGTCTGGACTCACAAACTGGTTTTTTTCTCTTTTGAGAATGGAGTATGAAGGCAACGGACTTTTGGGGAAAAAGGGAGGCAAGAAAGCAAGCAGACTGATAGCTCAGTAACTGCGGTTTTCACATATTTGAGATTTTTTGTTATGGAGTCGAATTGAACGGCACAAAATTGGGCCCGGATGGGGAGGAAAGTTTTTGTATCAAAGATTGAGCGGATATTTTTCCGGCCTTGTTCTTGACTAACAACAACGACAACGTCTGGAGCTAAGCTACTGCAGCATAGCTGAATTCGAAAAAAGGTCGAAACATAATAGCTTGCTTCGTTCTGTTGTGTTTTTTTGCGTGCGGTGGTGTATGTCAGAGAGCGCGACTTTGCCAGTTGACTTACTGGATTGGTCACGATGATGCGTGGACACTCGGATGGGTCGCCTGTCTCGCCTCCGTATGGTGACGGTGTCCACCTGAGCAGGCAAAGATGGTGGTCAGCAATCCCATCCCTGGGCAGTGATCTTCGGGAAAACTCAACTCGGCTGGTCGGTCACGGGGGCACACGCGATCAAAGAGGAAGAGGATCAAAGGTAGGAGTGATTCCAATTGAACAGATCCAAGACTACGCGCCGATGTGGTTTTGCAAATATCCGAGTCCATGATGCACTCACTCATCGCCATCCCATCATTGTGCAGCCCATCTTCGACCACGCTGTGCCGCAAGAAACCTTCCCAGGACCACTCTCTGCCCAGCCCGACGGGCCCGTCTAGCATTCGGAATCACGACAATCGACGTCAACACGATCTTACTTACTTACTTGACTCGCTTGCCAAAAAAACAACAACATCCCGGATCGGCCCGATAGCTAGCTAGTTGCAACAAGTGGGTTTACGTCTTGAACGAGACCAGATACAACAACTCCTTCTTCGACGTGCGGGAGCAAAACTCTGTATTTCCGCCGAGAGACACGGGGAACGTTCTAAAAAAAAAAAAAAGTGGGAATCGGTCTTGGAAGCCATCTGGTTCCTCCAAGATGGTCTTGTGTTCGGACAGACGATGTGGTGAATCGTGGATCGGCCCGTCTGCGAATCATTGTCCACCGACTCAGGCCGTACGTACATGATGGTGTATTTCACAATTTTGCAGGGTTCAATGAAGCGAAGGATAACATTTTACATTGCGATCGAACCGTCATGCATTTGCGGCAGCAGCCGGATTCGTGGTGGATGTTGAGACGACCAAGCCACGACTTCGCCAACACTGACGCCGGAAGCCTGTGTCCGAATGCGGTCATACGTCTTCTCGACAGATACGCCGCGAGTCATGGCCAACCTCGCACAGAAAAAACACACACACACACACACACACACACGACAAATTCAGCCCGACGCAGCCCACAAGCAGCAGCCAAAAACACACAAGGCGGGGGTCCGACCACCGATGAGTGAAACCACGCTGATCCGCACAGCTGTTCCCGCCATCACGGATGAAAAAAAAAACGCAATTGGGGCGCGTCGAACGAAGTTGCGAAACGGGCAGAGCGGGTTAGGGAAGTAGCCCTTTCATCTACTCGTCTCGTATCTCCTACCTCCCGTGTGTGTATGTGTGCGTGTTCTATCGATACGCCTGATTTAGAATAGATCTCTCCACAAACACAGCCCCACCTCCTCCTCGGACCCCATGCCACGATTTTCTCCCCCCTTTGCTTTGTGGCGTAAGGAGGGGACGAACGATAAAATCGTGAAACGTACCACCTCGCCATCGAACCCCCCCCCACCCCTTTGGCAGGTAGGGCCGGAAACGAGGGAGGCATCTTCGTGTTTTGTTCAAGGGCGGGTTAGGGGGTGGTTTGTGGCGGGGGAGCACGAGCTTTGCTCCCAAGGTGGACGTTAAAGCCCGAACGCGACGTGTAGCGTGAAAAACGGGTAGATATTCGGACACGACAGATATAAAGGCGCGGGCTGGACCAGCAACACTAGGTCCCAGTCCCAGCCATCGGCACGTACCTGTTCAGACGGGCTTGTCGTGTGCGCGCTGTGGAAAACGCGAGGTTGGAGACGAAGAGCAATGTTGTAACGCAATGGCTCTGAGCCTGTCGCGTACGGCGATAGGGTAGATATGTCAGAAAAAAGACTCAGACAGCGCTGGGTGTATTTGAGTAAAATAAGGGACGAAGAGGTCAAAGAATGGAATGTCTGGAAAGCGATGTAATCATAGCTAAATCTTGCAAAGTCGCTCATTCATTGATTCGTCAAGCACGTAGCGCATACAGGGGTATCTCAGTCACTCCTCCCAAACAAAAGCTCGGTCAAATTATTGACGGCATGACGAACGCCAAACCTCCGTAGAAAAAGATCAAACAGCTCACCGACGTGGTCAAACGAACCAGCATCCTCCCGTTCTCGCCAGGAGACGGGAAATGCAGCGCAAGCAGAAACGTCGCTGCGGGCTTCACCCGTCCAGTCGAAAGTAATTTTCCAACTGATGAGTAGACACACGCCGTCCTTCTCTAGACGTAGAGTCTGGCGTCCCATATGGATGCGTTTCTTGATGTACGTGTGGTCGGTCTCGGATCTCAGACTCGTGTCCGTGTCAATGACGGGAACGCCGGATACGAGGTCGCTGTGGTCGCCTATACAGGCTTGCCAGGTTGTTGCGCGCAGGCTTGCTAGGTCCCAGTAGCTTGATGCGGCTCGGCCGATCGCGTTGATGTCGCAGGTACTGGGACCGTACTCGCCTCCCAAGTGCTGTCTGCAGAACGTCAAAAGCTCGATTTTCGACCACTCGGACCAACTGCCGTGGGAGCCGATCTGGAAGATGCGGCCGTCTTCGGGATCGACATCCACGTCAAGACCAAGCGCTAGGAGCTCGTCAGGTGAAGTAATGTCGAGAACGCTGCGCTGGACGTGCTTGTCCTCGAAGAAGACTGCCTGTTGATTGCACTTTACGAGTAGAGGTGTGAACATCCCGAGCACTTCTGTGCTGAGCAGAGCAGGGGCTGCTTCTATTTTCTCGGATGATGGCTCGTCCGCGCCAGCTGGATCTGCTCTTGCGCTGCTGAATGGCAAGAATTTGGCTATAGCTTTGGATACAAGTTTGTCCGTTGCTTTCGACCTGGATCCTGTCTGCCGTCCCCTTGAAATTACGTCAAGCACTGCCTCAGTATTCCACTGCTTGAGATTGCTAGCATCTTGTGCCATCAATGCGTCTTCGAGCGAGTCGACATCCTTGGAGAGTCTTTCCCGTTCCCGTAACAGTTTCGCGAGCTCGTCTTGTTTGGCGCTCGAGACCAGGTCGTGTAGTATGATAGGCCCACTGGGCTGGAGCGGAATGCCAGCATCCTCCAGCTCCTCAGTTTCGTCAAGCCCGCCAGTTTCGTCCTGAAGTTCAGTATCCTCAGTCCGGTCTTCCGGGTTGAGTTCTTCCTCTTCGTCGCCATCTTCTTCGATTTGGTATTCTGCTTCGTCGGCAGGCTGATCTTCGCCTCTTTCCTTGCGAGCAGCTCGGCTGCCAGTGGACGTCTCGGCGCTTTCTCGTCGACTCGTAGGAGGAAGGGTCGACCGTCGCATGGTAAGTCGCCTCGCAGCCTTACCCGACGGACTCGATGATAACAGCCCCGGTGGCGCGAAAGGCATCTCCGGCGTAGGAAGCTTGGGAAGCAAAGGCTCGCCGTTCTCGTCTGCCATTGCTGAAAAGTCGTCCTCCATAGTCGTCGTTTCATCAGCGGGGGCAGCGTTTGTGATATCTGGCGAGGTCTCTTTTGACATCTGTGAAAGCTCCGCCTCCTCGGTCGGTATGTTCTCTTGTCCAACCTCAACCGTCTCTTCCCTTGTATCATCAGCCGCGGCAAACGACACCCTCTTCCCAGATCCTCTCGATGACCTTTGCGACCTTCCGCCGCCGGTCCCTCCCATGCTCAACTTTATAGGAGGGGTTGGTGATCCACGATTCGGCGTAGTGGTACGCAAGGGAGTCGGATTCAGCTGTTTCGGTCTCTTCTCTGTGCCGATGTGGCCCATATCAAAGATGTCGTCTTCCGTTCCATCCAGGCCACTGAAAGATCTTCTCGGAGGCTGCAGCAGGCCCGGATTCGTGCGCGCTAAGCTGGACCTTGTAGGAGATGCATACGACGGACGCAACGGAGACGCTTGAGGAGCCAGAAGGCCATTGTCTGCTGCGATCTTGATGGGACTGATGCTGACGCTACGGGTCATGGAAACTCGGCGGCGCTTCGGAGACGGGTCCATGCTTGTAGTACTCGAATGTGTCTCATTTGGAGGCTGGAATGCAGCTGCACGAAGCCTGACCACCCACGTTATGATCAGACTCAATTGACGCGAGGATAGGCTGTATAGAGTTGATGCTGGTGGTGGGCGCAAAGCTGATTGATAATGTCGCGTTTGTAACGCGTCCCCGCTCAAATCAACTTCACTTCTGCCAAGATTTCGTGTTTGGTGTATTTCCGCGCAACTACTCCATTAAACTGGAATTATGATCTTTTAGGTCATAGTACATCGCCTCATATAAATTTGATAATCTGGGAGCGGCTTTACAGGAGTTCGTGGAATTATGTTCAGACGGTCATAACATCATGCAATTGTCATTAATACAATACACGGGCTGTCGCGCCCCGGAACCGCTCTATGCGAAGCTGCATCTCCCAAGTTCCTGTTCCTGCGGCAGTAGAGAACTTTTCAAAATACCTTCGAACCGTGCGGCATCGCTTAGGCAGTCTTGCCTGGCAACGGCTCAATGTTGGCCGTAGCGCTCACGACATCAGCCTGGCCGGTAGCAGTGCTGTCGCCCTTGACACCGGACTTGCCGCAACCAGAGCAAGCACACTTGCCCTCCTCGCACGGGCATGTACCATCATTACCACCACACTGGCAGACAGTGTTGTTCGTACCGGGAACTGTGGTCTGAGTCTTCTTGTTCGCCTCCGTGGCCTCCTCGGTGCTCAGACCATCTTGGCCGGTAGTCTTGGGGTCCTTACCCGCCTTGAGATCAGCCAATCTGCGGGCCTCGTTGTGAATGTCGACAACCTGCTTGCTTCCAGTGCTGTAGAAGTCGACCAGACGCTGGCCGGTGGGTGTGTTGGCAGCCTTCTCGAAGTAGCTGTGTAGACCGGCAAACAGCTGCTGGCCGCGGGATGAGATGCCGTACTGCGAGTCGGCGGCCTTGGCCTTGTCTGTGACCTTGTACTTCTCGTCGTATGCCTTCAAAGCATTGGTGAAGCGGGTGGAGACACCGTGCTGCTTGTCGAGGTCCAAAGCGCGCTCGAGAGCCTTGTCCGAAATCACGTAGCCGTGGGCAAGATATTCGGCAAAGACACGGCTGCGGGGCTTGTCCTCCTGGTCGACATTGTCATATGAATCGTGAGCTGCTGTGCCGGTTGTAGCGCCGCTGGCGAGATCGCTGAGGGAGGCTCCTGAAGTGACAGAGACCTGGCTGGGGCCGAGCTGGGTGTTATCCAGCAGGAGCGCTGTCTTGGCGGCGCTGTCCTTCTCGAAGACGACAGTGGCAGACTTGGTGGCGTCGGCCTCATTTGAAGTGGGCTTGACGGTCAAGCTCTGGATCTTGCCGCAGAAGGAGAAGAAGTCGCGGACCTGCTGCTCAGTAGTCTGAGCAGAGATGTTGTTCACCTGTCTGGAACGTCAGTTACTGTCAAATGCTGGTCGTGTGGACGGTGTGTATACATACGTGAACAGTCGACATGATTGTGGATGAGCGGCGGTCTCTTTGCTATTTCAGTGTCTGATAGTGAGTGGGTTATGCAGAAGAGAGTTTGGTTTTGAGCAAGTTGGAGAGGGGTATTGTGGATGAAAGGGGGAGCATGGGTGTTTTAAGCAGCTGCTTGCTTGTGACTGCCCTGCCTTGACTGCGCGCATCCAGCAACTTCGAGGGGCAAAGCTCGCCTACGTCACCGCACCGCGCAAAAGCCTCACAGGTGAGCCACACTCCACCCTCGCGCTAACGTCGATCCTGTCGCCTGCGCCACCAGCGATCCAGACTCACGACCCTCATCTTCAGCTTCAGCTTCAACTTTCCTGTTTCGTCGACAAGTGACTGCTGCCTCACAGCATAGCCGAAACATGCGTACTTCCTCAGCTTGGCGGAAATCACACGAAAAGCCTGTCTCTGCAGCGCTAGCAAGCTGAGGGACCACGGCAGCTGCACAAAGCTCGGGCAACATTTTGGGAGCTCACATATACACGTAAACATGTGTCAAGATTCTAGGTAGTTGTTCCTTGAGGCTAAATTCGACCTATGGACAAGTAGCACAAAAAAGAAGGTTCACACCTCTTCGCGTTCGTGCATGCCAATCTCTCCCAGTCGAGAACAGTAATCTGGGTTCAAGCCAAAATCTCAGTTTCATGCACGCTCAAATGCCACCTCCGGCAATTCAGTCTCTGGTCTGATATCCATTTAATCCAGACAGATAAGAGACAAAAACAATTCTCTCCTTCACTACGGTCATGGCTTCGGTGTAAGAAGCCTGGTCCCCTTGTCGTACTTTGCAACGAGCTTGACCATGTGGATGATCTTAGCCTGCTGCTCTTTCTTCTCTTTGCCTGAACCCAGCGTGGAGAACTTGCCCACCAGTGCCTGCATCGTGATACCATCCTCAGGGATGTGCGACCTGAGCTCCTCGGGTGTCTTCGGAAATTCCTTCAGTTTCACCGGCGGGCCGGGAGCAGGAGAACCGGCTCTGCTGCCCACACGAGATTGGCCCGGGCTGCCCGCAGGAGAACGTGGAGAGGACAGCTTGATCCTTCTCGGCCCGCCTCCTTCCGTGTCACTACCAGAACCAGCTCCGAAAGACCGATTGCTTCCCGCTACAGAAGGACCGCCATTCGCGGCTGGTGCTGGTGACTGAGTGCGGGATGGAATGTTCGACACCAACCTGGAGGTCGGATTCTTGAACTTGGCCTTCTTGCGCGCGGCCGTTGATTCATTGCCGCTAGCATCCGAAAGGTTGGGTGAGCCAGGGCGCTTGAGATTCTGCGCCGCCCTGTGCAGGGGATCAGAGTGCTTGCTAGGACGATGACCTGGCGTGTTAGTGCGAGAGCCAGGCTCAGACTTGATCTTTACTCCACCAGTCGCGCTAGCTGCAACTGCAGCTGCAGCCTTGGCTTCCGCTTCCTTTCTCTCCTTCTCGCGTTCGAGTTCGGCTTCAGTGTCTGTCGAGTCGCTCTGTAAACATGTTAACACGCCAACACAATACTCGTGTGCAGCATTCTTACCTCATCCGAGTATGGATTCTCCTTGCTGTACTCGTAAATGGCATTGCGTTCGCGCTTGTAGAGTGCCTTCTGCAGTTTCCGGCCCTGCTTTTTGAACGTCTTCGCGAGTGCTTGTTCCAACTCTTCTTCGTCTTCGGCCTCTTTTGCAGATCTGTTGCCGAAAATATTCGCCTTGAGCTGGTCCTTCTTGATCCTTGCTTCGGCGGCCTTGACGTCCTCTTCTTCGCCCTCAATTGCGGCTGGAGCTTCGTCATCCGCAAAGTCTTCCTCAAAGTCCAAGCCAATATCGTCAGCAGCTCCGGCCCTGTCATCGGCCAGAACACCTCTGAAGAAGCTCTTGCCACCCATGTTCATTGCATCTCGATCGTCCCTCTCCCGGTCTTCGACCTGCTTCTCCGCCTTAATGAACGCTGCCATGAAGCTGGGCTCGGGGTTTGCCTTCTCCATCTTGACCTTTCTTGCCTCTGCAGCCTTCGTTTGCTGCGAATTGAGCTTTGTCTTTGGGTGAAACTTGTACCATTTCTGAAGAGGAGTAATCACATATCGAGGTCCTGAAGGTGTCTCCTCGTACTTGAGCTGTGTCCAGATGTTCGAGCTGGCATCCTCGTACGTGCCCATCCAAATCTTATTCTGTTCGTCGTCTTCCAGATGCCAAGGGAGCGCCTCCTCGTACTTGAGTTGTGACTTGGCTTTGCTCTCCGCAAGATTATTTCTCGTGATTGCCTCGTTCGCCTTCTTCTTGACTGGTTTTGCCTTCTTCTTCTGTAGACTGGGTGCAATCTCTGCTCGGGCAGCCTCCTTGGCAGCATTGCGCTCCGCATCACCTGCGCCCTCCTGCTCTCTCTTCACTGCCTCCGCCTTCATCTCTTCCCACTCCTCTGTTCCGGGCATAGGCGCACGCACATCCCGCCTTAGGAGAAACAGCGGTCGCTGAAATTCAGAAGGATCACGCGGGTCCACAGGTTTCCGAGACGAGAATCGTGCTACGTGATGCCGCAAACCTTCCATGAGAGCTTTCTTGGTCATAACAACTGGGAAGTCGGTGTAAGCACCTGGCGGTGGGGGTTGTGTGAATAGGCTGGGTGTGGTATCGCCAAAGGGAAGAGCCTGGAGATCTCTCGGTTCCGCCTTTTCAGGTGCTGGTCGCAATGCCGGCGCGCTGGAGCCATTCGCCGCGCCTTTGCTCCCCGGAGCCGATGCTGCTGGCCGTGGCCTTGGAGGCTTCTTCTTCTGGACAAGGACATTGTTGACAGGTTTTGCGGGGCGTCGGCGAGGAGGGGGAGGGCCACCGCCGTTGGGGGTTCGACCAGGCGTGTGGCCGGCGGGAGACGCGCTCATGGTGGTTGAAGAAAGGGAAGATCTATCTCATTTCCTGTCCGTCTCCGCCTCTAGCTGGGCGGAAGTGATCGCGCTTGATGCCAGCAATGTGTGTCTGCTTCGAAGTGGCCGTAAAGAGTTGTAGGAATCTAGTGTAAGATACACGCGCAAATGAGAATTGGGTGAAGGTGTAGACAAAGGATGGCATTCCAGAAGTCCGGCGACGGAAGCGATATGTCACTCGCGGAAGACGGCGGCGGTTGCCTTGGCGTGAAGCTGCAGCCTTACGCCACGGTGTCGAAACGCGAATCGCATCTCGTGAATAGCAGCTTGTACTGACTCATTATGCACTGACTCGGACACGGTGCTATCAGTGGCCTCACATCTGAGCAGTCTGCTCGTGCGACAGCTTGAACAGCGTGTGACGAAAGCATTCGACTTGGACGAAGCCTCTTTCTTACAATTTTCTTCTACGCAATCTGCGACAAGCATGCGAAACAAGTTTGCATTCTTGAATCGTGCTCGTCGTCTTGCTTTCCATATTGAATGCAAACTAGCTTTCGCTCGTCACTGAGATCACGTTTCCTGGGTTCAAGAAAGTTCTTGAACCATCCCTCATGAGACGACTTACTGACACTTTAGGATTGAGTTGTTCAAGAGAAGTGTGTTGTTGTTTCGTCCGCTAGATATACATTGGACGCCGCCAAATGCCGAGCATGAAGTGAAGAACCCGCTACTGTACAATAGTCATTTACGAGCGCAGACCCAGGAGCATGTTCGTTCCCTTGCCATCCTTTCCGCCCTCGCCACCAGGAATATATGTGACGTTCGGGTTCGATGCGAGCGTCTGTGCAATGTCTTTCTGAGCTTCGATTCTTCTGATCTGGATGAGACCGTCGCCGTTCTTGGCGACCGCCTTGCTGATGATTTCGGCACTCTCGGCTTCTCCCTCGGCACGAATGACGTTGGCTTGACGCTCTTGCTCGGCCTTTTCGACGATGAATCGTGCTCTTTCCGCGTCCTGCTGGGCGATCTGCTTCTGCTCGACGGCCTTGGTGAATTCCTTGCCAAATGTCATGTGTGTGATTGAGACGTCTTCCAGAGCAATGTTGAACTCGGATGCTCTCTTCATCAGGTCTGTTCGTATCCGGCCAGAGACGGCTTCGCGCTGTGTGATCAGTTCGGCGGCATCGAACTGGGCGACGATCGATTTGAGAACTTCGTTTCCGATGGACGGCAAGACACGCTCGTCGTAGTCGAGACCGAGTGACTAGATGTATTAGATCCGGTATATTATCATGGACCACGTCTGTCATACCTGGTAGATCTTGGGAAGCATCTGCACTTCAGGTCGGTGGAGGACACGCAGGGTCAAGCTAACCATCTGCAAATCCTTGCTACCGGTCGTCGTGCTGATATTGCGAGGCTTCGTTCGGACATCGTATACGATAGCTCGCTGCAGCCACGGGACGAGAAAGTGTGTGCCTTCGTTGACGACCTTTTCCTTGACACCAGAGAGACGATCGAAGATAACCGCTCGACTTCCACCCTTGACGTCGTAGAGAGCACTGTTGGCCACCGAGAGACCAAGACCCAGCGGAATCGCAATGCGGGCAAGCGAGCCCAGAGCTCTTTCTGCGGCCATTTCGTGAGATGTGGCGTGAGTTGTGGAGTGATGATGCAGCTCGATGGCGGGTGTTTCTGGCGAGCAAATGCTGAGCGAAGCATACTGCCATTTTAGGACTAGCGCCCGGAGCATCTTAGCATCAATCGCCATCCGAGCAGAACTTCAACCCTTCACGACATCCTTCAATTCCCCCACGCCGCCACAGTCTCTACGTGCATTTGTCCAGTACACAATGCGTCCTACTCAGATCTTCCGAGGCGGCCACGGCCCCGACCCAAAGCACGGCGTGTATGTACATCGACTTCCCATTTCGATCACCTTCTCTTTCAACACTCTTCAACCATTGCCGAGGCAGAAAGAGCTTGGAGCATTGTGATGAGAGCATTGATGAGCTACAACTTGATACTAATGCTGGTTCGATAGCTTCCTCGGCACATGGGGTAACCTTGGCTCCCAGCCGCAGAAGGGAACCACCACATACTCCCTGTCCGCCAACCGACAGCGTCCTTTCGCCGGTGCTTTGAACAGCGCCGTCTTCAACACATACCGCCGAACGAAGCACCAGATCTTTTACTGGTTGCCGACTTTCGCCGCCTTCTACTACGTTTTGGACTGGTCAATCAAGAAGTAAGTTGAGAAGAGATACGCCAGGAATGTCGGAACGAGAAAAAAAAAACAGACAAAGAATGAAAGAGACCTTGCTGGACGCGCGCAACTTCAAAATCATAAACCGAAACAATGAACGGTGTCGGAACGAAGAGCGCATTTTGAGATGCATCTATCGGACTCGAATTTGGGTTTCAGCAGGATGGGTGGATGCGATAGTTCTGGCATTATTTTGGTACAACTGGTTGCATTGGAATGGATGCTGACGAGCTTTACAGGAACGAGTGGTACAACTCCAAGGAGGGCCGCATGCACAGTGAGGAGGCCGCACAGAAGGCCTCCGAGGGTGGGGCTGTCAGAGGATAGAAGGTCCGCACCATTTGTGAATCTTCCTTTTGTCAACATGTATATCAGAACAATACTTGGCATATAGAAGCCGAGAACAATGCTTGCATGAAATCTGACTTGTAGACTGCTCCCAGTCTCATGGTTTGCGCCCCGATGATAGTTGTAGACGTAAAAGATGCCGTTGAGAACAAAACTTACGTAGACTACAACCACCACGCTCAGGTTTCTGGACACTCCAATAGAGGAAGACGCAACTAATTTGCCTTGTCCAAAAATCATGGATCATGTACCAAAATGCTGACTGGATTGGCGTCTCCAGTCTGTCGGCCGACACTCCGGTCGCTGCAAGAACTGAGCTTTCTCCACAGTCTGCTGCCGCTCACACTTGATAATAATTTTCCATACTCGACAACCACACCTACAAATTTACAGTCACGTGGAGACCAGCTAATAGAATCGCTCCTCACATTTACTGCCTCGTTTATATCATCTACCTCGTGCGACAGCTTCGACATGGCGATGCATCCTGCCCGGCAGGCGTATGTCGAAGATGCTCAAGAGGTAAGCACAAATCCCCGATCCCTTCCAAAGACATAAGCGATATTCATACAATCCTCAGAGATTCCTTGACGGAATATCGACGGAGCTCACAGTTTCCAAGTTCGGCGGCTGATGGCGTCCGATTGTAGGACAAAGATGTGGGCATCTCACTGGCGGACTTGCGTAAGTTACCAAACGTTCCCATCGCAAAGGTTCGAGCATATATCCTAACAGAATACATACAGCTACTGATCATGATCACTACATTGGAGGCGGAGGCGGTGTCGCGCCTGAAAAGGCCTCTGCAATCATTGCCCAAATGAATCGACAACGCGCAGCGGCGAATATTGCGGTCCCGACGAACGATGCGCAGGTACGATCGAAATTACGATCCATGGGCGAGCCAATCACGTTATTCGGCGAAGATGCGGCAGACCGAAGAGCACGATTACGAGAGTTGTTACTGGGCAAGGCGGAGGATGAGCCGGAGGAGATGGAAGTGGACCAAACACCAGAAGAGGAGGACCTCGAAGAAGAATTCTTCACAGAAGGAGGCCAAGCGTTGCTTAATGCCAGAAAGGAGATTGCGCGATATTCCATACCGAGGTCGAAAGCGAGGGTGGAACAACAGAAGCTGGAGGCTGGGATTGCGTTACCTACACATCGAAAACACCGGAAAGCGATCAAGGAACGGTTGCAGGGGTTCGATCTTATCGGAAGTCAGATTGCGGGTGACCGTCCGGTGGCTATCACGAGGTTCGCACCGAATGGAGAGATGTTGGCGGCTGGCAGTTTCAACGGTGGGATCAAGCTGATGGACGTTCCGAACCTGGACGAGAAGAAGACGCTCAAGGCTTCGAGCGAACGTGTCAGTGGCGTGGCGTGGCTTCCGGGTTCGACAATACCAGAGAGTGGCGTTTCGCCAGACTCACTCAATCTCGCATCAGGAGACAGCCGAGGTGACCTCTATCTCTGGTCACTCAACTCGGATACGCCCATAGCGCAGCTCGGCGGTCACTCGGGTCGCGTCTGCCGAATTGAATTCCATCCGTCTGGTAGATATCTCGCTTCAGCGTCAGAAGATACGACATGGCGATTATGGGATGTCGAGACACAGGACGAGCTACTGATCCAGGAAGGGCATTCGCGGGGCGTTTTCGCAGTCAGCTTCAACGGGGACGGCTCACTGATCGCAAGTGCTGGTTTTGACAGCATTGGTCGCGTGTGGGATCTTCGAACGGGGCGGACAGTCATGATACTGGACAGCGATAAAGGCCACGCCCAGCCGATCCATGCTCTAGATTGGGGGATCGACGGCTACAGACTTCTGTCAGGCGGCGCAGACGGCTGGATCAAGTGTTGGGACATTCGGAAAGTCGATCGAACGGCTAGCATCGGTGCTCACCGTAGTGTTATCTCCGACCTACGCTGGTACAAGGGCACCGATAGTGCGTACTCGGGCGCCGGGTCGGAATTAGTTGAGAAGGCAAATATTACGCCCAAGAAGGCGGGTACCTTCGTGGTTTCGAGTGGCTACGACAAGACGGTCAAGATCTTCTCGGCAGACGACTGGGCTTTGGTCAAGTCTCTGACAGGTCATTCAGGGAATGTCATGAGCGTGGATGTCAGTGCAAACGGGCGGTATGTCGCCAGCAGCGGCATGGACCGGACGGTCAAGTTATGGGGTCATGATGATGGAGCTGCGCTCTAGATCGAGCTTGCGGGTAAGGGGCCTCACCAGGATATGCTCTGATCTTGAGAAGAGAGTACTCCGGCCACGACTCTGACTCACAAAAGCGAAAATGTCGCTCAATCATCGAGCTCGATACTTCTTGGTGTGGATGCACAGTTTTGCGATTTCCAGATTATACGGCCAGCAAGCTACAGAGTCTTCACTTGCAAGCGGACTCGGGTTAGATTTCGGTACCTTTATTCCGATGCCTTGCCTTTCCTCAATCAAGAGAAAACTGAAATGTACGGCTCAATATTTCCGACAATGTTCCCTTTGCGAAGTTCTGCGCCAACAACTCCTTCACACGTTGAGTCTCGCCCTTAGCAACCCGATGTCGACGTATATTTGGGGCGTGACGCTCATTCTGTCAAGCTTGTCTCATTTCCCAATATCTTCGTCGGCAGGCAGAGATCGTTTTTCGACATCTTCATCCGCAAGCAGGCTAAGCCTCTTTCCGATATGCTCATCTACGGGGAGACCACCGGATCGCTTTCTAATGTCCTCGTCAGCGGGAAGTTCGAATCTCTTGCCATTATCCTCTGCCGGTTGAGCAAAGATTCTCTTTCCAGATCTTCGTTCGCAGCGAGCTCGAATCTCTTGCCAATATCCTCGCTAGCTGGAAACTTATACGCCAGTGGACTAGCGATGGCGGTTGCCGGAGGAGGAAAAGCCGAAGGAAACGCATCGTCAATGATGTAAGTCTCTGAACCGATGGGACGAGGATGCTGTGTCTTTCTCGCTGGAAGCAACTACTTCGCGCCCCCGATCATGGGTTTCATCGACCAGAGAATGAGGCCGAACTATATCTTCTACTGGTGTGCAGTTTTCTGCGGGATCGCGCTGGTCTTCAATTTGTTCTTCATGGAGGAGACGAACTGGGTGCGCACCGTAACGAACCAGCCCGAGATAGAAACCAGCACCAAGGACGAGAAGGTCGAGATCAATCTCTCGAAACGTGAGACGGACGATTCTGTTGAGTCACGGACTGGCGACGCACTCGGCACGATCGGAGAACCGAGGATGATGAAGTCGCAGAAGACGTTCTGGCAGGAGATGTCGCTGAAGCCGCAGAAGATGCCGTTCCTGCTGTTTCAGATCTTCCTTCGACCCTCCTTTACTTCTCGCCTCCGGCTGTGGTCTGGTCTGGCTTCTAGTACTGTCTCTCACTGATTTGGACGAACGTTACGAACGCAACCAGCTCGAGCATCCTGTCTGCAGCATCATACCACTTTCTCCGCCTCGGCCGTGAGCGCCACGTTTGTCGGACCTTTGATCGGGAATCTTTTGTGTCTACAGTATACTCAGGCCAACTCGGCGACGGGTGGGTTCTGCGCAGAACCAGCCACAAGGGAGGCACCATGGAACCCGAATACAGAGTCTGGCTCTTCGCCCTATCCATCCTGGGCATGCCATCCGCGCTAATCCTCTGGGGCATCAGCGCCGCTCACCAAATCCACTGGTTCGGTCCCGTCTTTGCGCTCTTCATCAAGGATCTGCAGTCTTCGCGAGTGTTGCATTGAGCGTCACGTAAACCCTGGATTGCTACGGTGATATTGGCGGCGAGGCGATCGTGACTGTCATCCTGATCCGGAACACGATGAGCTTTGCGGTCAATTATGACATCACGCCGTGGGTGACGGATATGGGATTGCGGAATGCGTTCATCTTGGCTTGCTTCCTTAGCTTTGATGGACTACTTACTTTTTTGCTGATGATCTGGAATGGTAAGGGGTTGCGACAGTGGACTGTGCCGCGATATGCGAAGTATGTCGAGCAGGAGAGACGTCTTGGACTGGTACACTGAAAAGGTACTAGTGGTCGGGTTGATTTCAGTCAAGCACCCAAACTGATGTCTGCGTCGGCACCCTTGAGACGTGGGCGTCATGGATTTTGCAGTGGGCCTACCTATACATCGGATGCCGAACATGTCTTGAACTTCACGCTACTTATCTCTGTCTGTAGTCCTCGGTCGCCTTTATTGCAGCGACTGCATGTAAACCCATATCCATAGTTGAAGTGTCAGAGCAACGATGCCGACCTTAATCAGAACGCAAGGTCTTAGAAAGCTTGGAAAACAGCCGCAGGCACTCATACTTCGCGACCTTACACCTCCCAATTGCCCATGGGATGTGTCATATACTGCGGTTTTCAGTCTGCGTTCGAGATCGAAGGGAACTTTGCCACATTCATCTTCACCGATCCTCAACGCCGGTCCGCTTGCACACACGACATGCCGCAGCCTTTCATCATCGTCAGTTTCTCCAAGCCTGTGTACGACCGACCGGGCGCTGGGGTCCCCGGCAGCGATGCCTGCAAGTTCCCGAGTGATGAGCTTGTAGACATCTGATCGCTTACTACGAGTCGCCATGCTCAACAGATGCGACGCATTATCGCCTGCCAAGCAACTCCTCGCAACGCCATCGCAACCGAAGTAGTAAGAGACGAGAGCCGTGTTTCCGCGGGCCGCCGCGAGATCGACCGGTGAACGCCCGAGACAGTCTCGCACCGCGAGGCACGAAAGGTTGCCTTCGAGGAGCTTCTTGACGGATTCGGGCCGAGTGGTCTTTGAGCTCGAGAGATAGTGTACAACTGTCATGCCATCGCCATCTTGCAGGTAGGGGTCGATGGGATCGTCGCTCACGGTGAGGAGGCGACGGACGGGCTCGTTTGAGAGTTGGTGGAAGCAGGTTTTGCCGCTGCGGTTCGTGGTGAGAGGGTCGCAGCCGGCATCCACGAGGAGCTGCAGGATGGTATACGGCTGCTGCGTCGCGGCTGCGACGTGCAAGGCTGTGCTGCGGTATCAGTGAGTAAATGTCGGAGAGTAAGGTAGTTCAAGTAAGGTGCAATGGGTTGCTTACTCAAGG
>UYJD01000002.1:178107-258837 GCA_900618795.1 Cyanodermella asteris
GTGACACCCCAAACCGTGAGGCCATGGAGTATGATCTCAAGACTTTGAAGAAGCTAGGTTTCAATATGGTGCGCAAGCACATTAAAGTCGAGACGGCACTTTTCTATCAATCTTGCGACCAGCTTGGTCTGATTGTGATTCAGGACATGCCCGCTTTGCGCCCGAGTCAGTCTCGCACTGATCCAGACACCTGCCAAAGCGAAATGATTCTTCCCGACCAAGCTCAGCAGGACGAATTTCAGAGACAACTTGAGCTGATGATTAGGCAGCTGCGTAATTACCCGAGCATTGGGACCTGGGTCATTTACAATGAGGGATGGGGTCAGGTCACTAGCTATCATCCAGAGGTTGCTCTGACGAATCTGGTCAAACAACTCGATCCAACACGCTTAATCGATACGACTACCGGTTGGTACGATCACGGGACCGGAGACTACTCTGACAACCATCACTACGCGAATCCACAATGTGGCAGTCCGTTCTACTCGACACAATCCAGCCCATACGACCCTAAGAGGATTGGTTTTCAAGGCGAGTTCGGCGGTGTTGGCCATAACGTTTCCATCGAGCAGTAAGTCACATTTTCCATGTCCACGGTCGTTGGCTGACGTGTATCATAGTCTGTGGAATGTCCAGGAAGCAATAAACAGTATTAATGGCACATACGAGATTGACGAGTCTCTCCCCGCCTGGAACTACCGCTCCCACCAGCTGCTATCGGAGCTGATCTCCCAGACGCAAATGTTTGCTTGCAGTGGCGGCGTTTGGACACAGACGACCGATGTCGAGGGCGAAGTCAATGGGCTGTTGACCTACGATCGACGAATTCTGCGACCTTACGTGGACCAATGGAGAAAGGACATCCAGGCGCTGTACGATGCGGTAGCCATAAGAAGCGCAAGCGGCGCTGTCAATCCGACTCCATTCGATGGCGCGGGACCGGATGGTCAAAGCTGGTGGGGAGAGCAGAGCTTGAACTGGATGCCGAATGGCTACATCCAAGGGTAAGATCTGTGCGCAGCACAGAGATGAAAAAGCAGCGCGCGTAGCGGCATCCGCCACAGGAAGACATAGCTAACGTACGAACTGCACAATCGCTTCAAATACGCAGGGCAAAGACTCCCGCTTTAGCAGATGCCCAAGTGAAGCGAGTACAGTTTTTGGAGGACAATTGTTCGTTATCATTAAGTAAACCAAAGTTGCTCGTGTGCGCCTGCCTCGTGGGTATCATACAAACCAAAACGACAGCCACTCAAGTGTGCAGACCTCCAACCGAATCGAGTCATAATACCACCAGTGAACAAATGCTTTTCGCTGCCCATCCGGGCGTCCTTTAAGTACCACTTCCCCATATGTGCATTCGCGTCCATCACGCTCCGCCGTCTCAAGCCGCCCTCCTCTGATTTCGCTTTGCAATCTGACTCTGGATTGCGCCCAGCCAACGCGCCAAAGCTTCTTCGTTGGGAGCGCTGAACCTGTAGCTCCTCTCCTCAACAATTATCTGCATGCAGTTCGACTTGGTCTTCGACACTGGATCAATCTCGACGGCCGAAAGGATGGAGGAAATTGGAAGGATGAGTTGTGCTGCGTATTCGTCCTCGTTTTTGTAAAAGGTGAGATTCTTCGCGCGGAGAACTGTCCAGAGACGTTTCCATTGGCGCACGCCTCCCTTGGACTTGAGCACCAACAGCCACCCATGGTAAATAACCTTCTCCTCATCAGGTCCCCCCGACCCAGCTAGAAAGCTATTGCCACTAACATTACGTCCCATACTTGGTCGGGGTTGTGCTTCGAGGTTCGATGCTTGCGCTCCGACCGTCGGCGAAGGTCCAATTCCCGAATTTGCAGCTGTTGCATTGCTGTTCAGCTTGGCTGCATCTGCAATTCTCTCTGCTTCGGGCCGCTCAATTTGCGAGGATTTCCGAAGCTTGACGGGGCCAGCATCCGAAAAGTCCGAAAAAGAGCCTTGCTCAGGACCTGAATAGTCGAGATTGGTCTGATCGTGGGATCCTTGTCCTAGTGCTGGTATCCTGACACCGTCTCGCGTTGTTGTGTATGTGACTGGTACATCCATTGGCTCCGGTGAAGAAGACATCCGCCTGTCGTAGGCGTAATCGCCCTCATCGCCGCTCAAGATGTACTGATCCAGCGGATGATGCGCCGGTGCATCTGGTGTGGGACTACCAAAGAGTGTGCTGTGATCCTCCTCATCCACTTTTGCCTCCCGTTTGATAATATCGACCCATGCTCTTGCTTCCGCATCACTGGTGGCTTGAAAGTGGAAGTTCCGCGACGGCGAGAAAACGCCAAACATGTGGCCACGACGCCCTTTCGGATCTTTCAACGTTGCCACCGCAGTAATGTCGTGGAGGTAAAGCTGTTTGAGAAGCTTCGCTTCGGTATGGTTCTTGTATACGGACAGGACGTTCGGTCGCAGGACCAGGAAGAATCGCTTCCATTGCTGTCGCGGGTTAGCTTGCCTTTGAGCACGGCAAACGAACAATGTACCTTTGTTTTTCGGGATCGCTTATTGACGTCGCCACTCATGAGCACCCTGTCAAAATCGAAGCTGCCATTCTGATTGACAGGCGAGAAAGCATCCAGGCCCAGGTACTGGTTTCTGGCAGCTTGGGTACTTGCGGGGATGGTGACGGGGGCCGGAGGCGCACGGTCGGAGCTCAGACTGCCAGCAGCCTGGTTCGAGGGGGCGGAAGCGATATCAACGGCCATGATGTGAGTGGATGCTGAGAGTCATGCGAAGGAGAGTGCATCAGATGCGCATTGTGAGAGTCACAGGGAAGAGTCCGGTGGGAAAGAGGATGATGTATTGAATGTCTGAGTCGCGGCAGGGGCAGGCGTGGATGATTTTAGTAGAGTCGCAAAGCCGCAAGAAACATGTTCGTGTCACGCCCGAGCAAAAGCAAGAGCAACGAACGCAACAACCCCATCTGCTCCCGCCGCGAGCCGAGAACTATCGAGCACTGTTCACTGCATCTCGATGATCAGGGCCAAGTTGCGAGCTGATGCCGCCCCGTTTCATGTCGCTCTGCGGGGAAGCCACATCCTTGTCCAGGGGTTCGTCCTCCATTGAAGGATCATCGGACCATAACTACTTACTGGCTGAGCGTCTTAGAGAGGCAAGTAGGTATTCTTAGCTCGCCGGCGTCCCCCAGTAAGCTCGTCACCGTAAGCTTCTTCCTTGTCCACCCGTTTTGCGCGAGAGCGTCACCTCAAATCCGCCTGCTGGTGTTTCCCCGGTCTCGATTCTTGTCGCTGAGAGAAGCTTGTCTATATGAGAGAGATGTATTGACCTGCTTGTGCAGTTTTGCGTTAAAAAGTGAACCTACAAATTGGTTTCGCTCGGTGCTGACGACATACCCATCTTACCTGCATGGTTCCCTTCTCAGCCTCTCGACGCAGTCTGACATCCATAAAACATGCTCTTTGAGGCTCAGCTTCGCATAGCAGTCGGACGCCCTCCGATAATGGTTATTTATGGTAACTTTCTGTCAGTGGTTTCAGACTACGACTTATCAGATGTGAACATCATAGATGCATTGCGGCCTTGCTTGACCGCCGCAAAACGCCGGCTGATCAATTAAGGTAACATGTCTATCATACTAGAGTCTACAACCTGTGAGGAAGAATATCTGTCACCATTAATTCTTTGCTTGTTCGGTGATCGGAGTTATGGATATCCTTGCGTAGAACATTCTTCTGTATCTTACACTAACAACACCGATCGGAGTGGCGACTGCACGATGAGATCGAAAAAGACACTTCCTGTTCACCTCTCTAGATCAGTCACAACCTTTTCGACATGTTTTGGAGCCCATAAATGCTCAGACGCTTCCGCCGCTTCCCCAAGGCCGAAATCTTATCATCCACCACCGGCTTAAATTTCCACTCTATCTTGCCCAGCATCTCCTCGAACTGGGCTTTGGACCCTCCAAGAATGCCCCGTGCATTCGCCGCAGCAGGTAGGACCTCCATTAGGCTCGGCCCACCATGCACAATATCGGTTGCCTTCTCGTCTTCACCAGATAGAAAGCCGGTCACCACAACCATGCCTTCCCAGCGAATGGCCTGCAAGCTCTGAGAGAGCGTGCCGTGTCCACCAACATCGACCACGAGATCAGCTCCACGTTTACTTGTCGTCAGACTCTTGGCGGTTTCTCCCCAATTCAGATCCGTCTTGTAGTCCAGCACGTGCTGCACTCCCAGGTACGTCAAATACTTCATTTTCGAGTCGCTGGAAGTTGTCCCAATTACTCTCGCTCCAGCATGGAAGGCGAAACCTGGTGCGAAAGTCGATACAGCGCCCATTCCTTGAGTGAGCACTCAATCGCCTGGTTGGGTCGCCCTCGGGCCTGCCTGTCCAGCAGAGGCAGGTGATTCAGAGCCGAAAAGCGTGTTCCAGGCTGTCACTCCGGCGATGGGTAGCGTACTGGCTTCAACGAAGGGAAGATGTCTGGGAAATGGGACGACCCGGCTGGCAGGTGCGATGACGTGGAGACGAAGAAAGCCGGGAATATACTAGTATCTATCACCCCCAACGCCATACGTCTCGGTCGTCAGACTACCGGTGGTATGCTTGGGAAGGGGAGCAATGCAGACATGAGCGCCGGGGTGCAACGCAGGTGAGTTGATGCAAGACGCCGTGGCGCGAATGACACCAGATGCATCACTCAGAGGAACCATTGGAAACGGGGTGGGAACAGGATAAAGGCCCTATGAGCTGTCAATTCCACTCGACCTTGCTCGTCTCAAGGAGGCAGGCATACTTTGGCAATGGCCATATCACGGTAGTTCAATGCCACGGCTTTGATTTCGAGCAGAATATAATTCGGGCAAAGTTCGGACACCAACGCAATTTTGTTCAGACGAAGGAGCAACCTCTCAGCAGAAGAGACTTATGCAGACGTTGGTGTTGATTCTTTGTAGCGATGGGGTCATCCGTAGAGGTCCATCGTTGCATTCTTTACACATGGCTCTGTTCGTGCTTGCGCAGACGAGATGTTCCGAACAGGGTCGAAATTATAAGCATCCCGACACTATCCGGACCAGCATCGCGGCCGTCCAAACGGCCAAGTATGTTGCTAGAAGCAGAGGAGACACAGAATCTCACCTCAGCACTGCTTTGAAGTCCTTTCCTAATGTAGGATGAAATGACTTGAAATTCCCATGCCAGTGAAATAATTGGGTTGAGAACAGTACCATGCTCACCGATTGGAATTTTCCTGGTGTGAAAATAACATGGCCAGCTCTGCTATGGTCGAATGCTGCTTGCCAACAATAATGACAAATCCACACTTTGAAGCCCTTATCTCTGCAGCCATCTTTATGCACACTGAGTCAGACTTGGATTCTTCTTCGTTAATGTTGCAAATTGGGTATCATAATTCATCAAAGCCATCCAATGCTCTTAGCTGCCAGATCTATCTAGTCAGTCCATCCATGCATCAAAAAGCTTCTATTCATGGCCAAACTCCTGTAACGAAGACCTCTGTAAACGCCGCGCTCATGCAAGCAATCTCCTAAGAATCATGACAACCAAGCTGAGCAGCACTCCGATGATGGCCTTGTCGACCCAGGCCGGAACACCGACATCCGTGCTGACGTTCTGCATCGGCGCAACTGTTCGAGTCGGAACAGATGTCGGGCTTGTGGAATCACCGCGAGCTGGACGTGCTGGACCAAGGTCGGAAGTTGCTGTGCTGCCTGCCACTTTTCGCGCGGTCTGAACGTTCGACGACACGTTGTGCCTGCTACCCTCCGTTGCCAGAGCCATGTTCCCACTCGGGTCAACTTCGTTATCGGGATTGACTTCCATACCTAGCCCGTGAGACTCTGCGGGACTTGTCCGTGCTTCGATAGGCTGCTTTTCTAGCTCTTCCTTGTAAGCCAGCCTGAGCTCTTCCGGCACGTCGTTGATGCCCTCCTTTATCAGACCTTTGGCTTTCATACCCTCCCATCGCTCCCGCTCGTCGTCTAGGATTTCCGTATTTGATTTCTCGCACACCGCACACTTCCAGCTCTTGCTCTCAGCCGCCAGCTCCCGTCTCAGAGCTTCGCCCGTCTCAAGTCCTCCAAGTTGTCCCGCTGCGCCCGTCTCCATGAACGCTCGTATCGCGCACAATGCCGTCCGAATACCCCATGCAGGCTGCCATGTCTCTTCGTGATGCCCTGATATGCTCAGACAAATCTCTCTGTTGACTTCAAAGCGCCCTGATGGAGTCGAGAAGCGGAACATGGGCGGTCGTAGCGGATAAGTCTGTGGGAGAATGATTCGGCCATGGTAGATGCCGTGCTCGAATGGCGATGACGGTGGGCCGGCGATGGTAAAGTGCCACTCGAAGAGGTTCGTTTCGAGCGGAGTGGCATGTAACGTGGGATCCGGATGGGAAGCTAGTTCGCGAGATTCGCTCAGAATGCGCTTGATGGTGGGCGACTTTGTGTTGAACCCGGCACGGGTAGTAGACATTATGGCTTAGGAGATGCTGGGTGAGAGGGATGCTGGAGTGGCTGGCGGACTTGAAGGTGCCGGAGTGGTGGGGATGTGATGATAAGCACGACGCGGCTTCCGCGAGTCGAAGCAGGGACAGGCGGCAGCTGGGAAGGGGTCGCGAAGCTGTGGGACGTCTAGGATAGAAACAAGGGCAGAAAGAGCAGAAAAGCGAGGTGGGTGTGAAATGGGAAAGCTGGTCGTTGTCATGAACGGAAGCGTGGCCTTTGAGTCGGCGGTGCCGCCAGGGTCGCGAAAGCGCCTCCGTCTTCGTCAGCACTTTCAATCACTCGGCTTCGATTCAACAATCAACTAACAACACCACCGACACAACGAAAGCATATATTCGCATCTACATCACATTGTATCTCACGTACGGATCGTTCTAGATCTCAGCAGCTATGAGGCTGATAGCTCACCTCAAAACGGCATATATACATAGCACGCTGCGTTCTTGCACCGACAAGTTAATTGAGTTTGGATTGTATTCTCTTATAGTTTACAATACGGTCCTGCGAGCCGTATGTGGAGGTGTCTGTCCAAGAGCTGCTCTTCGCAGAAGTCCTCTACATATTTCCCTCCAGCAAGAATTCAGAAATGACCTTGAAGTATTTCCCAGGTTGCTCTAGGTGAATTGCATGGCTTGCTCCCGCGAATTCATACCATCTGATTCGTTTGATGGTCCTGAAAAAGCTCATCTGCATTTCCGGCTGGCACTCGTCGTCTTCGCCGTTCAAGAGCAGGACAGGAACATTGATATCTGAGAGACGATCTGTGATCGAAAATGATCGCAAGGATCCTGTCAGCTCTATCTCCGATGGGCCCCACCTGCAAATGTTCAGCTTCTCCGATCAGTCCGAGGACATTTCGTCCTGTACTCACATTGTGTTGTAGATGTCGGAATCTTTGCTGATATGTTCGAGCGCGATGGCAAGACTCGGATGGGGAAAGGGGCGGATCTTGCACACATGACGACAGTAGAAGTCTTCCAGTGCTTCTTTATACTCTTTGCTGTCGGTGGAGCCCTCTGCCTCGCCCTTGGCGAGGGCATCACGGATGTCTTGAGGCAGATTTGCCCGCAGCTTGGTTGCTGCAATGTGCCAGTCTTTGCTGTCGGCCAATCCACTACTAAGGATCAAGCGACGAAGTCCTGATGGGACATCGGTTGCGTATGCAGCTCCAAGCATGACTCCCCAGCTCTGACCGACTATGTCAAACCCCCTCTGACAGACCCCTAAGTGATTCACCAAGCTGTCAAGCTCGAGTTTGAATAGCTCAACCGTCCAAAAGTTCTCATCCCCATTCTTCTGTGTCAGATGACTGGAATTTCCACAGCCGACTTGGTCGTAAAAGATCGTCGGAACGCCATGTTCCTCTGCTAGAACCTTGAAGTCGAGGAGATACTCGTGCGCTGCACCAGGGCCCCCATGGATCACGATCAATGGCGTTCTGTCCGTCCTGTTCAAATCACCAAAGATCTTGTACCATGTAGAGCAAGGCTCTTGCAGCCCTGGTGCATTCCAAGCAAACGATCCCTCTTGCTCTCGTATCTGTACCATATTCGCTGCCTTTAATTCGATGCAAAGCGCTTCAGGTCGAGTACTACCTCAGGCGCAAGAGAAAGTTGTTGGTCAAGGCCCGTTTGAGTGGGGTAGCTGAATCAGCCCGGTTACCAGTTCAAGACCATCTCGCAGATAAGACGAATTTGGGATAGGATCAACATCGGCCGGACCTCGTTTCGCGGCTGGGTGCTGCATACTTGCTTGGAGCGAATCATCGGGTCCTGAGAGCTCGATCGGGTTGTTGAGAAGGCAAATACTAGGTTTATTATCAGCTACGCCATTCATGGTATCCGTCTGGCATGAACGGCCGCAGGAGGGCCTTGCTGCGAGGGCCATCTCAGCTCGATTTGGCGAGGGCCGTACTTTGCCGAATTAGGGTGTTGCAGAATCATGGTCAGGATTGTGAGTGCGAGGAAATACTAAACATGTCATGTCTCATAGCTTTTTACCATACACTGTACAATTGCAGCTTGTAAATAACATATCCTCAATGGCCGGACATATCATACAGTTGAACCATGTGAGGACCAAAGACTTTACCAACTGCATGTTCCACACGTCTTTGCTTTAAACTACCTGTGGACTATTCCCCTCGCAGTTGCAAGCCTCTCCATGCCCACCAGACCGCTGTCAGTTGCACTCCCTTCATATCTTGACCCACCCATTTGGCCAAGCCCGCTTCTACCGCCCACTGCATCAAGATTCTCAACTCCCAGGCCTCGAGAGTCGGATACACGTAGCTCGCCATCTCGTCGGCCGTGATACCTGGACGGGCCAAGCAGAGTACAAGCAAGACGTTCAAAGCAGACCGCCAGGTCAAGTTCTCGTGATTTCCATGTATGTCAACCCAGATCGGCAGAGGTGTGATGTTGACCCCAATTTCGCTCACTTGTGCTGGAACGGTCGCCTTCGGGGGTAGCGTTGCAAGGAAAAGTCCTTTGCCGTACTGAACGGTCGGACGTATCTCGACGTCGAAGAGCAGAACGTCTTTGTTCAGCGCTCGCGTCTTATAATTCATGCGAAGATGGCCCATCGGTTGACTTTGAATGCCTCGCGGATGTAATAAAATCAAGCCTTGCGAATACATGTTGAGCAGAGCGATCATGTGCCCATCACTTGCTGTCTGCTCGAAGTCAACCACGCTGGTTTCCCGAAACGTCGAGTCCAAGTGTTGCTTATAATCGACGGCTTCTTGATGATGGAAGAGACCAAGGTTCATCCGGAGGTTGGCAACGAAGTTCTGAGAAATGTCAATTGGCCTTTCGCCAGGCCGCACGTCTTTCGTGTGTAATCTCAGGGCCTTCTGCGCGAACAGCTCTTTTTCTGCCTCGATGAGATACTGAACAGGAATTGATTCTAGCTTTTGTCTTGCCCGAGAACCGTTGTATCGCTCTCGCGAGGTCAATGCCGTAGCACGGACCCAGCTACGAGCAACCGAACCAGTCGGAACGACGGCGTCCTGCTTATCTTTTGCTCGAGATTGCACTGGAATAATGTGAGAATGCTCGTGCTGAAATTCGCGCCGGGATGAACCCTTGATTCCCTTGTATCTGATTTCGAAAGCATCTGCTTTGCCGGCTGTCGAGTAATTGCAAAGTCGAAAAGACTCTTCGAGCTCCTTTCGTGAGCTTCTCAAATCGGACGCGGAATCAATGACGCTCCCTTTCGCTTTCTCCTTTCTGGTTTTTCGTCCAAGGTCAGTGAGAGACTGCTCTTCGACCCAAACCATGATCTTGTCCCATTGCGTACGTGCAACGTCGTCAAAGTCAATCGCTGGAAGTTCACCAACCTGATATGCAAGCAAGAATCTCTCTTCGAGATCCGACTTTGCTTTTGCGATCCAAGCTTTCCAAGGCGTGCGCATCTGGTTGTACCGTTTCCTGATGAAGTCCAAAGTGAACTTGAAGCTGAGCAGTCGCCTTACGGCATCCCATTCTATATACCGAGGATCTCCAGATCGGTAAATGACCTTCGCCATAATTATCGCCAGCAAGACTCTTCTGTCAAGGTCAGGATCGAGCAGCCTGACTCTGGTCTTGCCTGTCTTGTGTCGTTTCGCTTCAGGTGCATCCGGGTGTAGTAAGTTTGATTTGCCTCCTGGCCTTTTGAGCTTCAAAATTCTTTCCAGTGCTCGAGGCTCCCTCTCGACATCTTCGTTAGGCCGTTTACGTTTCCTCGTTGATGCGTCCGGCTTTTGGACAACGCGTCCTTGCGGTATCCTGATCTTGCGTTTTGGCTGTGGCACTTGCGATTCAGGCGTAAGATTGATCCAGCCATCAGACGCAATATTAGCGGATCCCCGATCGGTCATTTCCCATTCTGCGATCCTCTCAACGACTTCCTGAAACCTAGACTCATGTGGACGCTGGTCGGTCTTGCTGTTGGCTTCCTTCCCTGGCCATGTATGGCTCAAGATATCATCAATGGTTTGCGGTACGAACCACCCAGGGATCTCCAGGTAAGTGCCAAAAGTTCCCGTCGCTTGGTGAAAGATTTGTCTCGTGTCTACGCGATCAACTGCGACGGCAGGAGGTGGAGCGACGTGCCGAAATTTATCCTCACGTACGTATTTGAGACCGTTAAGTTCAGCATGAGTGGTCTTCGATATCGGTGCTGTCGACCTTGGTGGAGGACGTGCAAGCCTCGGGGCCGGGCGCGGTGCGATTCGCACCTCGTGTCGAGGGGTCCAGTTACGGTCATACGACACGTCAAACCCAGAACGAGTTGCCTCGTCCAACAAGTTGATTGTATCAACCGCACCCTCACGTTGGCGCCGAGTTGCACCAGCAGGATCATATTCTGGTAATGGTAAATATACAGGCTCCTTCGAGTGGGCGAGTTTTGGCCGCATAGTGTGCATATCCCGTAGATGAACCCTTTCGCTGCTGGATTTCATCGAAAGGTCGTATTGTCCACGATGGAAGGCTGTCTCCGCGCCCTGGTGCATACCAGGTACGTCATGTTGATAGTTTTTGACTGCGAATGTTGGTGTGCCCAACTCTTCGTCTGCCTCTTTGAGCTCAGCTCGCTGCTTTTCCGCAAGCATCTCTGCCCTAAGTTGGAAACGTTGCTGTGCTTCAAGACGTCGATCCTCGTAGATCAGGTGAGCAGGGCGCTGTCCTCCTTTCCCATTGTTCTCTCTCGCCAACTCTCTCTTCCGACGGGCGTTCGCTTCGGCAAAAAGTTTGGGGTCATGGCGAAACGCAGGGTCGAATTCGGTATCTGGTGGAACATACACATGCGGGTAGTGGTTTATTATTGCTTCCTTGAGGGCCACAATGCCCGGGTTGTCCTTGTCGAGGGAGGGAAGCATAATAATTTTCTTGTGATGGAGGACCCCATTCCTGTCTAAGAAGTTGAAAATGTATTCCTTGACCTTGGATTCTTCGACTAGCTGTTTGACGACATTTTTGACCGTGCGTGTGTCGGGTCGATTAGCGCTGTACTTCTTCGCCCACTGGGTGGCGAAAGGATACCAAAGCTCGTGACCGACGGCGAAGAAACCACCATTCTTGATCAGGACATCCGTGACGATTTTCTTCCGTTCGGCCTGGAGGGATCCACCATGGCGGCTCACTCCAGACAGGATAGGTGGAGGCTTTTTCTTGGGAGCAGGTTTCGGTGCCGGCAAGCCACGTACTGAAGGCGCTTTTGGAGTGCTTGAAGTGGGACCTGTCCGAGTGGGAGTTGTCACTACCTCTATGGCAGTTGGAAGTGGGCTCTGTATAGCGGGATCAATGTCCATTGCATTATCCTCGGCTAGCGTCTGCTCGAGAACAGATCTTGCGCTTTCTTCTGCTTGCTTTACTGTTGATAATGCTTCCGGTTTGGTGGCATATCGATTATCATCAACAGTGCGACTCGGACCTTTCGGAGCACCTACCACGTTCTGAGATCCGGATATGTCATCCGGTCGACTGACGGATTGAATTTCCGAGCCATCCAAGACAGGACTTGTTGTCGAGAGCATTGCGCGATTCGAATGATCGATCCTCCTTTTCGCGGACACGAAATCGATCTCCTCTCCCAACTGGCTCCGCTTACGTTTTGGCGCGTGCGGTACCGATGTCGCGCTTGGTGAGGCTAGCTCACCAGTTTCTTGGCTGGTCGTGGTGGAACCCACAAGTGCGAGAGATGCTTGGACATCGACTTTTGACTTCGCGGCTTTTGCTTGAGCCGCAGCTATTATGCTCGCTGTAAAGTCTGCAGGGCGCTCGGATGCCAAAACGGCTGAATCTCGTAGCCTTGAAGAACGGAAAACTGCAAGCAAGCATTTGGGACCTCGGCCTTTAGTGGTTTTCTTCAAGCTGCAAGGCGGACCGAGGAAGAGTCCCGTTGCATCATCCTTCGATATCCATTTGTATTGTTCCTTATACGTCAAGGCACCCAGTGACTTCTTGCTCCCCGAGAGGCTTTCCAGCTCCGGGAACGAGAATGTCTTTGCAGGTCCATGAAGAGAAGCCGTCGCGGAACCCAGAGCTTTATTGGACTGTTTGATTTGCCTTCCCGAACGAGATACAGTTGGCTGTGGTGTAACGAACCCCTGCACTGCAGGACTTTCTGTGCTTGTAGTGTTGTCCTGTGCTGCTGCAAGCATCAATTGTGATACCAAGTCATTTGTTGAGTTGACGACACCAAGATCGCCGTTTCGCTCAGGTACGTTCGCATGGTTTGCTGGTGCATCTGGGCCTGGCCGTGACGTGAACGAGAACTTTCCAGGCTTCCCGCGTTGTTTCGATCCTGCAGCGACGAAGTGATATGTAAAATTGCTGTGTGCTGCACACGACGCAAAGTACTTCTTTCGGCCATACAGTGCTCTGATCGCCGATTTCGCTGTCCGACCCTTCGGTGGCAAAGATACATCTACTTGAGCTGCCGAAGTTTCTGAATGGCCGGGGATCGCCGTACTATGAGCTGCGCTAGACGCAATGTAGCCGATCGAGCTTTTGACTGGCTTGGATCGGGGCAATGGGGGTGGTCGTGGCTCAGTCTTCCGACGCTGCGCAGCCTTCTTTGCGGCGGTCGTTGGTGGCCTGCCCCTTCCGAAAGGTCTCGAGGAGGGATTCTGGGCCCTCTGAATGGTGTCGATGAGTTTCTTCAAACGAGGCCCGGCATAGATGACTATGTGAGCCGCCACCGAAGGTGGAAAGCTCTCTCTCCGAAGCTTAGCGAGAATCTCCGGGAGCACGTCGAGCTGAGTGTCTCTCGCCACGGTGCCGCCTTTGCTGATCCTTGCCGATATCTCCCTTCGAGTCATGTTTCCAGCATCTTGGATACTGAAGCCCTTCGTGATACGTGCCATGACTTTGGCCTCAACCTGCTTGTAGTGATAGCGACGTCCGTTCACGATTGTATTGATCGCCGCCTTCCGGTCACTTGGCTTCATTTTGTCCAGCTCTTCTTGTGTATAAGTCGATTTGAACTTCCTGTTACGCACATTGTGGATGGTACGGGTGCGAGGTTGGGTGACCTTTTCTTCCCGCTGCAGAACATCTGCCACTTTCTTGGGTTTTGGGTCTCGAGCCCTGCCGGTATTGAGTCCCGCGATCAAGCACTGCCCCATCGTGGCAGCATCCTCCTCAAGAAGAAAAAGCTTTGATGGTAGTTCGGAAAACTCGTACCTTTCATCGAACGATGCTGTCGGTTCAGATCTACCAATCCACTGCCAGTTCTTTTCTCCGTCCTCCACAAGCTTCTGAAAGCTCGTGAAGCTGAAGTAACTAAATGCTGTGTATCGTTCGATCTGCGTTGCATCGCGTAACAACTGCAAGTGTTGAGAAGCATAGATGCGTCGCTCCCATTGTGAGTTGGAAAGATCGGCTAGAAGGCTGGCTACAGGACGACTGTAGAACCTGCCGGCAATCTGAGTGACTGCATGCGAAGTTCGGATTCCAAAGGTCCCCGCTTGGCTGACAATGAAGTAGGCAAGATTGATCAATGATCGATCTGGCGTCCATGCGGGGATGGCAGTCCTTACGATAGCGGCTTTGTCTGTCGCAGGCTCCTTCATGATCACATCTTGAGACTGCTGAGAGCCACTTCTGCCGTGTTTGGAATTGGCCATGAGACGTGGATCGATCTGTCCAGAATAAGTCTGATGAACCCGAGCTCCGTCATTTTGAGCGACTTCATGCTCGGAAGAGCTGTCCTCGTCAAGAGTCAAGGATTTCCTTCGACCGTAATGTCTGGTAAGATTCTTTTCCAACTGCCAGAACTGCGCCCAATCATCGTCTGTAACATCTCGGACAAAGATGACATCCTTGATGCGAGTTGGGGCGTACTCGGTCAGTGCAGTATGTCCCTCAGTTCTGGTTATAGAGATGCAGCCAAGGTATCGAAATCTTTGCAAGGCATCGATGATGACTTTTGACGCCATTGAACGGTCACGATTGCTCCCCAGTTGTTGACGCAATTCCTTCCAGGCAATCCCTTCCTCGCCAGCTTCTTTGATGCCGTTGAGGGCCTCTTTGAGAATGGAGACCCACTTGCCGAATCTATGCCATGCCCAAGACTCACGGTTGGCAGGCTCAGCGGCGCAATCGCTTTCCATACTACCGGCAAACTGCTTCAGAATCAAACGGCTTGTGATCTTTCCAGGTGTGTGAATTGTCTTCTTGACGATGTAACCTTTCTCTGCGAGCCTTGAAGTTCGGCCTGGAATGGAGCGTTTATCCTGTCCGGTGAGTTCAGGTAGATCTGGTTGAATTATACCCTCTTGACGGAAGGTGGCAATGGTGGTCAAGATGGTAAACTCGAGCGCCGAGACTTTCTTCTGGTCGACGCCATGGCCGGTCAGAGCTCGCCAGACCTGTTCCTCCGATGCATAAAGGCGCAGGTGGGGGGCGTCGGTTGCATCGTGTCCAGCGTTGCGCTTACTATCAGCCTGTGCGTTGAAGGCTTCTACTTCATTCAATCCAAGCGCAGCAACATGGTCGTCTGGCCGAAGACCGAGCGAAACATCAGGACTCTGTATCAGCCAATTCCAAACTTGCTCGAGATACGCTCTGTCCTTGGCAGGATTGAGTGCAAAGCCCTCGGTACGAGATGCCTGGACATCGTGTGTGTCGTTGTTATCTGTATGGTAGTATTGCGCAACAGCAGTGATGACTTGGTCCGCGCTGGCGCCTGGAAACGAAGTCAGCAAAAGTGTACAACTGAAGCATGCAGACAAGAGAGGTCATTCAACGAAGCATCATCAAGATCCTTGCAAAGCTTAGTCCGAGTGACGAATTATGATTGGCAGGACAAATGTGATAATGGCGATGACCCCGGGTTCGAGTCCAGCTTGGTGTAGCTTTTCTGTCTTTTGCACCCTGCTCTCACGCACCAAGTTTATTCTGCAAGGCGATCTGCTGCACCAGAAAGCGCAGCAGATCGTCTATTCCTCCGACCATCGAGATAGCAAATTCGCATTATTGTTACAGGTGTTTCTGGAAAGCGTATGCTGGTCTCGTCACATAGAGCGTTCTGTTCTTGGTGTCGCTGGCGCAAAAACACTGCGGGCAGAGGTTCGTCGGCGCAGCGGGGCGTTTGGTTCGCTGACTCCAAAGTTGCCACCGCCAGTCCCAGTCGCGCAGAGACAATTTGTGAAGCTCGTGAAGCTTCGATTGAAATGTCTGGCTCGTCTTTCCTTTTTTTTTCGTGCCAACAGAAGCGAGGGCGATTTGTTGGATTGCAGGCTGGACCGACTCTGACTCCAGCGGGCAATGAGCCAATCAGAACGGGCTCCTTGAACGCTCGGAACCCGACTCCGGGCGGTGCGAATTGAAGATCTGCCCAAGGCTGCCCACATGCACAGGCTCACCTATTTCAACGTGGACTGTGCTCTTGACGATTGGCAATAATACATGAATGAATGGAGGCCAGCTCACTCTCAGTCGCGTAGCATCGTCATCCGGCACCGTGGAGCTCAGGAATCCACGCCAGCAAGGCACCGGGTGGAAATCACGAGCGACTACTCGTACTACAAGGCGACTTACCTTACATCGTCTACATTTCTGTCCTTCGGACGCATGATCCTGCACATTAAATCGCAGATATGGCGGTTGATCCTGATCCTCGTTCCCATGTTAACTCCACGACCGACTTCTACGACCTCCTAAACATCCCCACCACCTTCTCAAGCCCTGATGAGCTTCGCCGAGCCTACCGCAAACGAGCCGGCAAATTCCATCCCGACAAAGCCGTTCAACCAGACGCCTCCGACGCCGAGAAGCAACGCGCACGAGAGACCTGGGATCTTTTCGAGGTTGCCGTTAAAGTGCTCGAAGATGCCTCCTTGCGGAGCCAGTATGACAGTGCGCGTGCGGCGCGAGAGCAGAGGAAGCAGCGCGACGCCAAAAATGATGCCGTCAGGCAGGCAATGGTTGATCGGTTGGAAAAGAGGGAAGCTGGGGCGAAAAGGGCGGCTGATGATCTGGATGCTGAGGGACGCGAGATGAGGCGGTTGGCAGACATGGGGAGGCAGGCGAGAGAGGCTTTGACTGCTAAGAGGAGGGCTATGGCACAGGTTTCACAGGAACAGGATCGTCCGGAGCGCTCATCGAAGGACGCCCCCTTGACTCGTGAAGACCTGACAGTCAAAGTACGATATTCTACCGATGCGAATGTGGACGTCGCCAGACTGGAGCGCATCTTTTCGCCCTTTGGTGTCATCGAAGCGGTGCTTTTGGGCCAGATCAAAAGCGAGCGATTCGGAGAAGATAGGACTAAGCGACCTATGGGCAGAGGTTTCGTCCAATTCAAGGGAAAAATCGGTGCTTACGATGCGGTCTATGAATGGAAGGACGAGCGGAATAGCGTCAACGCCAAAGACTGGAAGGGCGTTGAAGACGTTAGCTGGCTTTCGAGGCACCCACCGGCTTGGGTAGACAGAGAGAATGACAGCAGAGGAAGAGCAACCGGTACGAACCTTGCTGCAGTAGCCGACAAGACCCCGACAGAGCCTCTACGTTCGTCGCGAAGCCCTGCCGATTTCCTAAAGCCTACACTGGGATCTGGCGCCCCTACACTAGGATCTTGGAAGCCCTCAAGAAATGGAAAGCAACGCTTTGTACCGGTTTTCCAGTCTTTTCCTTCCACCGAAGCTCGCAGAAGTGTGAAGTGATTTGAGTTCATCTACCTGTCTTCCTAAGTAAGGCGTTTGAGTGGTTGTCATGACATGAGATACCCGGTCACTTATGACTAAGTTTTGGCTTTTGATAATTTGGCAAATGATATCACATTTCTTCGTCAGTGGCTCTACATGCCACTAGCATGTCTTCAACAAGCTCCAGACCACTTGACTTCATTGCTTGCACGAGACAATCACGTAGCTGCATAAATAAGGCTCTAGGGCTCTCAGAGAGACTATCTTTTCAAAGTCCTTGCTTTCTCCGCACCTTCCTTCTTCCCACCCATCACCAACAGCCCCTTTCGCTTCCTGACTCCGTCAACAAATCCCTTTGCGACATTCTCCCTGTCCGCCTTCTCCCCCAAGTCCTCCAGCTCCTCCTCTGTGAATGGCACCCAGAGCGGATCCTCATCCAACATCTCGAAACCCGCAAATCGCAACTGCGGCTGCGCGCCTCCGGAAGTCTTCTTTCGAATATCGTCTCCGAACCCAAAACTCGTCGCCACGGGCAAGACCGCGGTGATTGTGAAAAAGGGCGTTCCCTCTTTGAGCTCTTCAGACAGGATACGGCCCCTTCGTCTTGTGATTGTCGGGTAGACGCGTCCGAGGATCTCGGGCGACGCCTGGATTTCGCAGGTGTACATTGCGAGGAGGATTCGAGACGACCAGTCGCCGAAACCGGTGTGGATGAGGGAGCGTACTGTCTTGATTACTTCACCCGTGAGGCGGCTGAGGCTTTCGGTGGCTGCGGGCTTGTCGTCGTCATCTCTTGTCACGTTGACTTCCTGGAGGAACACCGCTATGCCTTGGACTGGTTCATGGCATAGTGGGCCCTGGGATGTGGCGAGCTGGAAGGCGTACGTGATGCGGTCGACAAAGTCATTTGGCCGCACCGTCCGTTTGCCATTGACAGTATTTGACCCATCGTCGTCCTGCTCTGCGCCAATCGTGTCGGCGTCAAGGAATCGACCAAATATATGCGACTGTGTACTGTCGATAAGGAGGTTCGGACCGGTACGCCTCGGTCCAAACGCCGTAATGTTGTCGATGGCAGCCGTCCACATCGCTTTCGTCTCACGATTGAGCCCGGCGTCGTTGAGAGAGTCTTTCATACCTTTGCGCAAATCTTCCAGTGATAAGTCGACGCCAGCCGGCATCCCATTGTCAATGTTTTCAATGTCAACGGGCTTTGAATTCGGTTGCTCCTCGTCTGAAGAGTCGTCTGCAGAACGTTTGACATCTTTCGCCCTGGATGCTTCTTCCTCTGCCTTCTGCTTTGCATAGAAATGTCGGATCGCATCATGATTGTCGATTAAGTATTGAGTGACAGGCGCCGGAAGCGGGCGGACGCGAAGTCGTACGCTGACCTGTTTGGATGTCGTGGCGCCGATGGCTGTTCCTCTCGGTAGATCCTTGTTTTTGGGTTCTGCCATTTCAGCAGCGCTGACGATTGTCTCCCGGTATGGAACGATTGGTTCACCAGGCTGGATCTCACATCTTGCGAACCGCTCTTGAAGATCCTTCAAGCATCGTTCGAGATGCAGCTCACCAGCGGTCAGGATTACATGTTCACCGCTATCTAACTGCTCATAGACGGCGCAAGGATCACTCTGCTCGAGCAGCTTCATACCATTGATCATTTTGTCGAGATCGTATGGGTTGACCGGCTCAAGCGCAACCCGCACGATGGGATCGGCGCCCATGGCAACGCCTGCCAGATTGATGCTGCCCTCGAGCTGACTGCACAATGTACCAGACTTGAGCACTGCACCGTCAAGTCCTCCTATGCCAAAAACGACACCGGCGGGGACGCTTTCGAGTGCCTCGAGTGAACGACCCATGAGAAGATATAACGCTGTGACGGTGACCTTCTTCGGCTCGGGCGCGCGATGGGGGTCTGAAGGATTGAATTTGGGTGGTAGCACCCAGATTGAGTCGCCAACATTGAGAGTTCCAGAGTAAAGTCTTGCAAACCCAACCAAATGTTCCGGCTCTTCCGGATTGTCGGGCTCCACCTGCTCCTCCTCATCCTCGCCGATGCTTGCTTCACTTAACACATTGGCGAGGCCGTTGACTCCGTTCGCACGTTCTGCAGCTTCAGCTTGCGCTTTTGCAATCTCAGCACGCTTCTTGCGAGCCAAATCCCTCGCTTCCTCCGGGGTCAACGTGCTCCCCGTCTTTCGCTTGTTCTGCGGTAGTTCGCTAGCCGGTATCGAGACAATTTTACTGACAAATGCCACAATTGGATCCTGTCGACTCGTTTTGAAATTCGTCATGGACTTTTTGACTTCTTCTGCGACATGCTCGGCGCCCGGAGACTGTGATATTAATGTTGGCATTCGAGTTGCCTGCGCGGCAGGGGGCGATGGAAGTTTGTCGATGACGGTGACAAGCAAAGCTGTCGAAAGAGGCAGCCATGCTGCAAAGACTGCGGTCATCAGCGCCCGCGGATCTCGGGAACGTGTGACGTGAGGAGGAAGTTTGATGGAAAGCGCTTTGGTGATTTTCTCGAGCAGTGTTGGGTCCCCTTTCCCGTGATCACCACCCATAGTAGCTTCGTAGACAGCCCATATGTTCTCGAGGACAAGCTGTACGAACATCGGTTTGAGACTCCGACCTTTCAAATGCTTGGATCCTAGGACACGCTTCGTTTTCGGGTCGAGATAGAAATCGCCCCACAAGCATTTTTGTAATATCGATCGCTTTATCCCGAGTTTCTTCTCGTACAGGGCGGCGAATTGCCCGACGCTGAATGCCCATCCGTCAAACGCACTGCTGAAAATAACGTTGTTGTTCTCGGGTGCGAAGTACAGATGCTCATCGTCCTTTTCCTCGTAAGCCTCGCTGTCCCCGATCGACTCTGTGTCGATTTCGCTGCGTGTCTCTTCTCGTGGATTCGCGGCTGCAGCGGACACTCGGGCTTCCATCTTCTCTCTCCACTGTAGGTCCTCTTCCATTCGCTCTCCTTGGAAAAAGCTACCAATGACAGCGTTGACCTGTTCCAGGAGCCTTTTCAGATGGACGTATGCCTCGGCTGGAGACATCTTCAGTTCTGTCACCAGCCTATCCATCTTGTTTATCACAAGAATCGGCTTCAGTCGTTCGATCCATGTCTGTCTAAGCACTGTGACGGTCTGGCTGCATACGCCCTCCACTGCATCGACCAGCACAACCGCCCCGTCGCATAATCTCGACGCCGTAGAAACTTCACTGCTGAAATCGATGTGGCCGGGCGAGTCGATCAAATTGATGAGGTAGTCCTTCTGGACAAGGGCCGCTTCTCGGTCTACTCTCCTGGCCATGCTGAAGCAGAGAGATATTGCGGATGATTCCATCGTAATGCCTCGAAGCTGTTCGTCCGGTCGCGAGTCGAGGTAGCGTATCTTTCCGGCCATTTTTGGTGAAATGATCCCGTTAGTAGCGATGAGGGCGTCTGTGAGAGATGTCTTGCCGTGGTCAACGTGTGCCAATATGCAAATGTTCCGGACATCGTCAGCGTTCCGCTGGAGCGCGACCAGCTTCTCTGGAGAGACTACAGGCATACTGAAGAGGACTTGTAACAGATGAAACACTAACGCCGCGAGACAAAGTTGGGGGTATCTCAGGAAAAATGGTCGTAGCTGCGGGGCCGCAGGTTCAAAAGTGTGTCGAAATCGAAGCCCGATTTATGATTCGAGATGAGCACAAATGACAGTAGCCTGGAAATGTTCTCAAGCTCAAGGATCGTGTCTGTGCTGTGTGGCGCAGTAGGTGTTTATGAGTAAAGGGTGCGAAATAGTCCGCGGCTGTGAAAAGTAAAGTGTCGGCCCCACTTGAGTCATGCAGCGTCACCAGTTGGTCTATTTCACAACCGCTGCGTTGAATCTGAAGCTCAACCGAACCAGCTGATCCTTGTCTATGACTCTCAAGAATGCTTTGCTCAAACAGGAATCGTCTCGTATGTATACTTGGGTGATGCTGAGGCTGTGCTTGGAGACTAGCCAGTGTCGGGATCTCCGCCGCACCAAATTGACGCCACAATATCGAACATCTATGTCACCGGCTGCAAGATCTGCTTAGGCCGGCTGATTCTCGTCTAAATTAGGGCCCATGCCTGCACGGAATGATAAGATATAAAGATAAATGAAATTATGATCTATACTAAAGCTCGAGCTAACAGTGAGGGGTATAGTACTCTGCCGGCCGCTCACGACATCTGGCTAAATATGTCGTCAAAGTTCTGCGAGTCTCCTACGCCAATATCCAGATCTTGCAAGAAATCCTGGAATCCCATGTCTTGAATGTCGTGCATGTCGCCCATAGCAACCAGCCCTGACATATCGCCGCCAAGGCTTTGCTGCTGGGACTGACTACCTTCGTCGGCCTTTGTTGCCTCGGCAAGCCCGGCCATCAGGCCCTCAGCGTCCTGCAAGGGCATATTCTTCATGTCCATGGACGCGGTGGCAGCTGCGTTGGTGGCATCCAGCGCAGCGTTCTGAGCGCTACTGTCGGCCATGGCCACATCGAGAGAAATGATGGCTGGAGGTTGCTCGATGGGCCTGGTGCAGTGGTCTTCAACACGGCGGTGAAGCCGCATGATGAAAGTGGAACGCGCCGAGCTGTCTTTGGTCCCTGCGCGGCCTTGCATCTCCTTGTTGGCAAACGCTAGGGCGTCCTTCAAGGAAGTTTTGGCGTCGCTGGCTGTCAACGTGCTGGCAACAATCAGCCCTGTCAGTATGTCCAATGCTTGATCAGTAGCTTTCGGGTTTGTGGCTGCCCTCGATGCCTGCTCGATGATGATCTCAAGCGTCTTGATTGCACCGAGGCAACCGGTCGCGAAGACAGTTAGGCGGTGATTGTATGCTTGCTTGTCAGGCGCAGTCTTTCCAGGCGCGTTCCACTTGAGCAAGTTGTCAATAGAACTCGCCAAAGTGACAGCGACACCACCAGTAGTACCCCTGGCTTCACCCTTCGTGGCACACCACTCGTCCACAAGTTGCCGAGTTGCGCCTAGGGTGAATGGTTTCTGGACAAGGTTCTTTACAGCATTCACTAGTTGTGGGACATCTCGTCTGGTCTTTTGTGTGCTTTGAATGTGTGTTAATGCCTGCGACAGTGGCCTTGCAGAAATGAACAGCACTGCTTGATGAAGGGGAGCTGCTTCAGCCGATATCTTTGGTGGTTTGATCAGCCTCAGAAGAAGGGGCATAAGGAAATCAATCTGTGCGGCGTCTCCAGGGAGGCTTGAAAGCCGTGTTGCCAACAAAGTGAAGAAAATAACCAGTGAAGGCAGCAGGAATGGTTCCAGTAGGTACTCCACCCCCGAAATGGCCGTGTCGATGCCCAGAACGCCGGTCTGAGTGGCGGTCATGATCTGATCAGCCAGAGTGGCTGCGAGGCGGTAGAACTCGTTCGGCGGGCATTTGGACATCAGTTCGTCTGCCAGTCCATTGCCCTCAAACAAGCCTTTCACCCAACCAGTGAGGTGTTTGCGCTCGGCGTCGGTGATATCCTTGGCGTGCTTCGGAACTGTACCGCTTTGTAAATAGTGCCGAAGAAAAGAGTCTGAAGACAACGATCCGAGTGAGGATACTGGCAGGTCGTATCTGTATTGGCACATCCACACGAATAGAAGAATGCTTCCGAATTCATCGTAGACCATCATCTGTTCTCCTTGATCATCTTGTGTCTGCCAGCGATCCAGCAATTGACAGAGAGGCTGTAGTAACGACCGGGTATCGACGAACAGAAGCATGATGTTTATGTGGTGTGGCTTCTTCAGAAATGCATGACAGAGCATCTTCAACGTCATGGTCTCCCGGCTTGCACAGAGAGTGTGCATAATTTCCAGCAGTGCGCGCGCGATGGGACCCGCATTGCCCTCTTGCAAGTTGAGCTCCCCGACCAGTTCTTCAATCCGCTTTGTGTCGGCCTGGCACTCCTGAACGAGGCTTGTCTTCTCAAAACGAGTCTTTGGCGGACGTTGTGTTGGTGGATAGCCGAGCAGCCTTTGGACTGCATCCTCCTGAATGAACCCGAAAAGCGCGCAAGCCAGTAGAAATCGCTGCTTCGGGCATGCTTCGGATCCAGGCTGTAGAACAGTCGTGTTGCGATAGCATTCGTCGATTCTCTTGATTGCAATGGTAACGCACTCGCCGACGGACTTGCCACCGGACTGGAATGTCGCATGCTGGGACAATTGCTCCAAGATGGAGGGCACCTTGTTTGTGATGAACGACTTGTGTATTATCGTTACCTCAAGAGGCTCCTTCCTCTCCATCGCGCCAGCCAATACATCGAAGCTAGCGGTGACCAGATCGATTGCCATTGACGAGATGTCGTCGTGGTATCTCACGTCCAGGAATACTTGCAATCCAGTGTCATCCAGCTTGGGTGCTGCAGTTAGGGCTGCTGTGAGATATGCATACAACGATGCTCTCGTCGGGCTAATTGGCGTATCAAGCTGTGGTACTTGCGTGAATGACATGGCATCTGCAGCCGCCACGGCTACCTCCTCGACCGCGTCGTCCATGCCATCCTGCAGTTTCGATTGTTGTTGCAGAAGCGTGAGCGAAGTTGCCGTGGGGCTTCCCGATGCTGTGAGAACTTCGATAAACGTCGGCACAACTTTACTGAACAAGTCCTTGAGTACAGTGGGAGGCTTTCCACCACGCTGTGTGAGGACGCCCGTCATTGATAGATCGTTAACGTGGGCAACAAGGAAATTGGCAATGGCCTCACCGAGGTCGAGAGCCGTGCCTGCGAGCATGCCTCCGCGAGCTAATGCAGTTCCAGAAAAGAGGCCGATGAGTTTGAACAAACTGATGGACATCTGAGGACTTGGTGCTTTGCTCGTGCGCTTGTTCTGTATCCTGTATAAGGTGGTGCTCGTCATTCGCACCAACACCACAAGTTCTGCGACCTCACCACGTCCAGTAGCATCACCTGCCGTATCAAATATTCCAGCAAGGTGCTTAGTGATCACGTCGAAAACGGTAGTCTCCTTGATCAGCTTCAGGCCTCGGAGAATATCCAGATAACGTAGCATGCGTGCCGAGACGGCCAGTTGGATCCCGATCTGTCGTGACCATGCCTCAAAAAGATCCATAGAGCTGACCGGTGCCCTCATGAAGACGCGCCTAGCCTCGGCTTCGAACTTGTGGTAGTCCAGGGCCTGTCGCCAGCATGTTCGAAAGAAGGTAGACCAAATGTCGATGTTGCGCTGGCGATGATTGCGATTGGCCAGATTGGCCATATTCTGGACCATTGTGAAAGATCAAGTTCTGTGAATTGAGAGCGTATGACTTCTTGTGCCGTCAAGGTCAATTAGGTACGTGATGTTCAAAGTGATATGGCTGCGTGAATCAAGGGTGGTTAAAATAAAACAATCAAGACGACTCCGATTCAGTGGATTGTAGCACCAGTATTCCGGCCCGTGAACCATGGCCCGGACTCGAGCAAAACCGCAACGCCAGGCTAGACAGTCATCGCAGAGGCGGGTGTGAATGAAAGAGAGTGCAACGACAGAAGATGGCAGGCCGGATGCAAAGTCCGTGGCGCCAAGCCTCGAGAATTGGCTCGAGCGCGGCTGGACGTCTGGAGCCGCATTTGGCATTTCAGCCTCGCACACTTACAATCAACCATCCCTGCTAACGCCCATCCTACTCTGCCTTAGCACCATCAATGCGGCTTGCTGCATCATTACTGTTCCCCCATTCTGATGCATGCCGGTCACAGCTCCGATAACGAGTCTGTGACGTGCAGTGGTGACGTGAACGCGGCATGATCCCTGCACGCTCCCGACTCGTGCTTGTTCTCCTCGTGGCGATACCATAAGGATACAAGATAGACTATCTGATGATATCGTGTTAGCATTTGCGAAAAGAATTGGCGCACTTTCGTCTCCTTGTTTATTGGACGAACTCCGTCCATTGTCCTTTATCAGCTGACGGTCACTTTATGGCGCTCATCGCTCCAGCCGTCTCCGTGCCGCTTTCCGACACCTCTTCTTTGTCAAGCATCTGTACCTAGACTTGCTACCACACTTATCACTTTCATCCTTGACCCATCAAAGACTGGCATCATGATAGCCCCTGTTTCAGCTCATTCGACGGGTCCAGCATTCGACGACAACCTCGGTCTCTCCATCGTGGGTATCGGCGTTGAATATCCACCTTTCAGGGTGGGTCCCGAAGCTGTCGAGACGCTTGCAACACGTTACTATCCCAAGTCTCCGGCGTACGACTACATGCCTGTCTAAGTGACTTGATCAGAAGCTGACAAAATGTGGTTGTTTCAGCATAGACAAGGTTCTCCAAATCAACCGTTACACTGGCATCGAAACACGGGCGGCAGTCGGCACGGTAGACCACCCTTTGGTCAACCAACCCGAGCCACCTTCGATAAGACAGCTCAACATTCATTTCATGGATTATGGCGTCAAGCTGTCAATCGCTGCAAGCCGGAAAGCTCTGTCTGAATGGGGTGGTGATGTTGCCGACATAACGCACGTCGTATCTACGACTTGTACCAACAGCGCTAACCCCGGATTCGACTATTACGTTTGCAAGGATATGGGTCTTGACAGACATGTGGAAAAGGTCCTACTGCACGGTATTGGATGCAGTGGTGGCATGGCAGCAATACGAACGGCATGCAATATTGCTCTTGGCTGCACGTTCATGAAACGCCCGGCACGCATTTTGGTTGTAGCATGTGAGATCTGTACGCTTCTCGTGCGAAGCGAACTCGAGTCGGTGTCTCAAGACCAGGAGACGAGGATAGGATGTTGTCTGTTCAGCGACTGCGCCAGCGCGTGCATTGTGTCCAACAACGTTGGCGAGAAGTCCGAGCCAGTCTTTGATATACTCGGCTGGAAACACGAAGTTATTGCGGACTCAGACAAGGACCTTGGATTCGATGTTGACCCTCTAGGATGGAAAGTCATTCTCACGCCAAGAGTGCCTCGTCTCGCCGTCGAAAGTGTCCAGCCCGCATTCTACGACATGGTGAGATCCATGCCGACAGGCTTTCACGTGTCAGAGAGTGATCCAGGCCCGGCAGATTTCGACTGGGCTTTGCATCCCGGTGGCTCGACAATTATTGACGGCATCCACCAAGCTCTCGACTTGTCCGACGAAGCGCTAATGGCATCCATGCTTGTATACACGGAATGCGGCAACAGCTCGAGCGCAACTATCATGAGCGTCATGGACAAATTGAGGCGGCAACAGGATGGCAAGGAAGATGTGGTTGCCTGCGCATTTGGACCTGGAATTCTTGTTGAGATGATGCTTATGAAGAGACGAAACTTTCCAGGCAGGGCTCGCCCTGATCGCATCGGTCAGAATGGTCAGAATGGTCAGAACCACGTTCGTGATGGTGAAGCATCGCGAAGCTGACGAATGCTGGGATGATTATACTTTGAGAAGAGGTTTTGCCATTGCCTGCCTAAGAAAACAGCAATGGGCTTTCGTCAATCAATCATACCGTTCCTTGCGCGATTCGCTTGTGCGGCAATATGCAACCAGGCGAGCTTTTACCTTTTTCTTGTCCTAGCTCAGGCTTCATGTGGCTATTGCACTCCTCTTGCTTGAATCCGTTTGTCCTTCGTCTATTGGACTGCCACGCCGGCGCGCGTGTGTTCTTGCCAGCTATTACATTACTTTTGTAAACCCTGCAACACCTCATCCGTACCGTCTGCATCATTAAACGTGATCAAAGCACTCAAGCATGGATAGCCTGCTGCACATGCGGGTAAACCCTGATCAGCTCCTGATATAGGTCGGAGTGCTTCTCGACCATGACCTGCGGGTCGAAAGCCGCGGCAACAAAGATGGTATCGATACCACTCGACAAGGGCGTCGTGAAGATCTGGCAGATCTGCAGGCCGATCACGAAGGCGAAAGCTACGACCACGGGCGTGAATTCGCCGTTGGTATTGTAGCCGGGACGGGTGAAGACCAGGTAGAGGTAGGCGAGCAGGGCGCAAGCGTAGCCGACGAAAGTGGCGCCCATGGTGAAGACGGGGCCGATGAGACATTCGTTGACCAGGGCGTCGATGCCGCGGTCTCTGATCAGTGACCAGGTGGATTTGGCCGCGTTGATGTAGGATTTGCCGTAGAGGGCTATGTAAGAGAAGGCGTAGCGGTTGATGAATTGTACGGCCCAGTCTAGGAGACCGATGAGGCAGCCCAGAATGGCGAAGGCGCAGGACGCGGCGATGTTGCCGGAGTTTGCTTCGCTTCGTTGAGCTATCGAGCAGGCTTGGCGGAGCATGTTGATCAGAGCCACGAGGAGGCTGCCGAAGCTGATTGAGCCGAAGCTGTAGGTCAAGGCACGGCGGGCTGCGCCACGAGTCGGGCCCTTGGGCATCCTGTCGGGGCAAAAGTACCAGCTTCCGTAGACTCCGGAAATGGTTGTATGAATGGTGTTCTTCAGCCATTCGGTGATCCAGTAGCCAGCGAAGGTGATGAATACAATCAGCCCAATGACCTTGGCACTTGAACATCCTCCCACCCCTTGGCCACACGCGGGGTTTGATCCTGGTTCATACTTGACGTAAACAGCAACAAGGGTGGCTGAGAACCAAGCTCCGAATGCAGTGGCGAGAATACCTCCAATCAGCGAGACGATGTAGACGTGACCAACCTTCTTCGAGACGTCGACACTGTATCATGTCAGCGCACAGTATTCTCTACCGATCGATTTGTCGCTTTCTTACCTTGTTCTGAGCATCAGCGCACTAAATGGAATGCGCGGTATCCAGCTGACGAAGCAGATGATGGTGAAGATGGAGAAAATGAGAAAGACGATGCCTCCAGAGTAGTATTTCCTGGCCAGCATGTAGATCGCAGTGACGAAGCCGAAGACGATGTTCAGGATTCCTGTTATCCAGATGAATGTCTTTGGGAAGGCTAAAAGGGGTCAGCCAATATTCCAGACAAGCTTGACTGTCCACATACTCCGAGCAGTCCAAACGTATGAATAGCTGAACACAAAAGCGCACGCCAGGCAGAAGACGAACAGGATCAGGGTGTTCGTGTCGAGACCGAATTCGTTCCTGCTATCGTAAATACTTCCGCCGTTGAAGCCTTTCGTCTTGGCTGGAAACAGTCAGTGACGTTGTCCAATGCATTTTGCGCAACGGTCTCCCACGCACCGTATCCTTGAAGCGATATACCCGAGACGACAACATATCCAGCGAAGACGATCAGAAGGAGCAGACCAGCCCAGATGTCATTCAGCTTGGGCTTTTCGATCTTGAAGGTCTGGTCATAGGTCGGAGGCTTCTCTCCGCCGTAGTCTGCCTGCGGTCCGTAGTTCTGACCATAGTTTGGCGGAGGTTGCGAATATTGTTGCGGTTGGGAATACTGCTGAGGCTGCGAATACTGCTGAGGCTGCGAATATTGCTGGGACTGCGAATATTGCTGAGTCTGACCGGAATGCGTACCAAAGCGCGCCGCGTACTCTGCATCGTCCTGCGGGCTCCTTTCGTTCATTCCAGACCCGCCAGTCTTCCCTTCTTCCTGCTGATTATAGTAGTCTGCGGCTTGTCCAGCCATGACTGTGCCTAGTGCGTGCTCGTCTGCACCTGGATGAAGGCTTGTCGGTTTCTGCTGCGAAGTTTATGGTAGTCACCTAAGCGAACAGCGCGGACGAGATCCACGTCGTCGAGCGTGAACTTGGTGAAGGCCAAGCGGAAGACAGTAGAGTGGAAATGAGTTCGGGCAGTCGGCCGTTCATGTTTTGGAGAGCTGCGGGCGATTCGACGTCACGTTATGTCAATCCAGCTGTACTGTGGCTACGTGTGTACAAAGTTTCATGGCTAGCTCCAGGAACGGCGCCCGGTCTGCGATCTGCTAGGCCAGTTATGGGATCGGTCGAGATGATGACGAGATGTTTCGGTGGAAAGTGAAGGATCGATAAGTACCTTCCCAAAGGAGTCCATGTCGGCCTGTTTGGGCCCAAAACGGCCAAGGGTCTGTCAGTGAACTAAGCTTGCACCATCTCGGCTTTTAATCCCATGTCTCACCGCTGTAAATATTGAACAGTGGAATGCTGAATCACCGCTGTCTGCGTCATGGCGCACCAAGGTGGTGTGACAGAACGTGTGTAGGCTCTCTAGACAGTGCCTAACAAAACTACACATAAGGCTACTTTTGACAGAAGCAGCTCTTTGAGTAGATGGTGTCTTAGCTAGCTACCTACTCATGTGCTCGCAGAAGTATCGGTGTACGTAGGAATTCTGCCAGCCCACCTCGTCTTACCTTTGCGCGCCGCCGTCGGCTCAGATCTCACGACTTTCCCTCGACATACCACGCCCCGACCAACGTGTAAACACCAAATTCGTCCCTCGCTTAGGCTCAACTGAAGTCGTCTTCATGGTTCGTACTCGTTTCATTCCCAGGTACGTTCGCTGACACCTCTAGCCTCCCAAGCGCCGCGCCCGCGTCGCACCACCAATACCCAAAGCGCCAACCCCCCGCGCGTCCAAGCTCGCCAAAGAAAACAACATCAACGGCGCGCAAGAGAACGAAATCAAAGAAGCCTTCGCCCTATTCCAGTCTCCCGATAGCAGCTCCAAAGATGCCTTCATGCCGACTGCGTCCGTGCGACGCGCTCTCGCAGCTCTCAACTTGAGTACCGGCCCGTCCGAGTTGCGGGAGCTGTTAGATGCGGCGGATCCGGAGAATGAGGGAATTGTCAGTTACGAGGCATTTGTGGGAATTGCGGCGTTGCAGATGAATATGCAGACGAAAGAGGAAGAGGATGTGGATATGGAAGACGACGACGAGGCGGCGGGAGCCGGGAGCAGAGGGAAGGCGAAAGGAGGGAGAGGGCAAAAGGGGGAGGTTGAGCATGCCTTCCGCTTGTTCACGGGGGCGAAGAAGGGACAGGAGATGGAGGGGACGATGATCACAATGCCCATGTTGAGGAGAGTCGCTAAGGATCTGAAGGAGGACGTGAGCGATGAGATGCTGAGAAACATGCTGCGGGAGGCCAGTGGTGGGACCCAGGGAGTCAGTCTAGAAGACTTCGAAGGCGTCATGAGGAGAGCCGGAGTCTTCAGATGAGCTCCAGGAACAGCTACGGCCGTTCTTTGCTCAGGGGAACACGGTCTGCCACGCCGTGGCTTGTAGATGGTCTCAGCCACCGTCCTTGCCATTTTGTGCAGGAACACCACCATCTACTACTTCTATGGTCGGTCTCGATCGCTTTTCACGACCCATAGTATCACCAAGTACGTTGGCTTTTCGCTTGCTGCCGGCTTTGCGATCGTCATCTGGCTCCTCAGAATCCGAAGCCGATTCCGACCCTTGGCTCGCAGCCTCGTCACCGTCGCTTTCGCCGACCTGCTCCAGCACACCCAGCCCCAAGTTCATATCAACATGCGGTTCGTCCTCGTCCTCGTCAAGCTCGAGGGTATGTGATGCTGATGCTCCAGCCTCCTGCTCGCGCCGCAAAGACTCGTTTGCTGCTCTCAAGGACGGTAAGAAAGACTCCAGTCTTGATGACAGACCGGATGGCGGAAGGGTTCCGGTTCTTCCTATCGAGCTGGGTAGCAGGAGCTGGGTCTGGCTGAGAGACTCAGAGTCCGATTCAGCATCGTCATTGTCTGAGCTCGTCTCCGAACCAGAACCAGATGAGCTTGTGTAGTCTTCTGAATTGTCAAAGTTTCCCGAGTCTTTAGCTTCGTCGACCTTGCCGACCGGATGGTGTTTTCTTGGAAGCATACCGAAGCCAGGTGGTTGCAGACGAATGGCGAAGGCGGTTGAACTGATCGTTGCAAGACCACCGGGTAGCGTACGCTATAGGCGTTGTTCAAGGTCGTTGCGCGATTCTTGCAACGCTCACCAGCACCGTTATGTCTGCCACTTCTAAGGTGGTCTCCGGGCCCCTTACGCAGAACGCAGGAGACTCGAGTGAGCGAAGTAGTTACTCGGTATTTGATATACGTTGACCGATCAATATTTCGTGTGAAAATAAAACACAGAATGCGGAGTTTTGCGCACGGACATCGAACATGGGCTTGAGCTGGCGACTTCCCAGGGTGAATCCTTCTTGATGTCGCAAGACAATGGCAAAGCGAGCCGATCCAACCGCGTTCAAAACAGACACCTTCGAGCCCCCAGGATAGTTGCTCACGATTCCTCAGACGAGAAATAGTTTGCTGGACTTGCTGTAGAGTCCATCCTCGGGTCCCTGAATCGCGCTACGTCAGCGCGCGCAACCCGACCAATCGGCAGCCACAACGCGCGCGTGTTTATCCTGCTGACGGGGCAACCGGCCGGCCTGCCCGCCCATGTATGCTTTGCTACGGCTGCGCTCGAAACTGCTGCTCGAGGACACTGCCTTGGAATTTGGGCTTTTGGCGCTCGACCCTCGCACATATCCAGCAGGAACCTTTGCAACAATCATTGATATGTACCATACACAGGCATCGTCGCCGTCGCTCCGGTCGCGACATTCGGAGCTCGTGATGGCGCCGCGTGCCGGCACGCCGGATGGGGGCGGAGGAAATGTCAAGGTCGTGGTCAGGGTGAGGGCGTTTCTGCCTCGAGGTATGTTGCTCAGTTGGCCGTGTTGTGGACTTGTGGACTGACTTTGCAAGAAATCGAACGAGGAGCGAAATGTCTGATCGAGATGAACCCGGTGACGCAGGCGACGAAGATATTGGCACCGGATTCCGACGACCCGGCGAACAAGAAGACACAGGCGAGGAAGGTCATTGAGGAGAAGAGCTTCACCTTCGACAACTCGTTTTGGTCGCATGGAGACTCGGGCAGTCCCAACTACGCACACCAAGAGGACGTGTACAATGCGCTGGGAGAAGAGTTTCTGGACCACAACTTCGAAGGATATCATACGTGTATTTTTGCATATGGGCAGACGGGCTCGGGAAAGTCGTACACAATGATGGGCAAGCCCGAGCAGCCCGGCATCATTCCAAGGACCTGCGAAGATCTCTTCCAACGCATCGAGTCGAACAAGTCACCGAACGTTTCCTATACAGTCCGCGTCAGCTATTTCGAGGTCTACAATGAGCACGTCCGAGACTTGCTTGCTCCAGCCAGACCGACCAACAACGCTCCTCCAAACTATCTCAAGATCCGCGAACATCCGACAGAAGGGCCGTACGTCAAGGACTTGACAGACCTGCCGGTGCGCAACTACCAGGAACTGATGAGACACATGCGAGCTGGAGACAGTGCACGAACCACCGCCAGCACCAAAATGAACGACACGAGTTCGCGATCGCATGCCGTCTTCACAATCATGTTGAAGCAGATTCACCACGATCTTAGCACAGACAGCACAACGGAAAGGATTGCACGCATCCGACTTGTGGATCTGGCAGGTTCGGAACGAGCAAAAGCAACAGAGGCTACCGGGGCGCGGCTAAGAGAAGGAAGCAACATCAACAAGTCCCTCACCACACTCGGCCGCGTGATAGCAGCACTAGCAGATCCCAAACAACAAGCCGCAGCTCGTGCAGGCAAAGGACGAAAGGATGTCGTCCCGTACCGCGACTCGGTCCTCACCTGGCTGCTGAAGGACTCCCTGGGAGGAAACTCCAAAACCGCCATGATCGCATGCATTGCCCCCTCGGACTACGATGAAACCCTTTCAACCCTGCGCTACGCCGACCAAGCAAAGCGCATCCGCACCCGCGCCACCGTCAACCAAGACTCCGTCTCCGCCGCCGAGCGCGACGCCCAAATCGCCGAAATGCAAGGCACCATCCGCGAGCTCCAGCTACAAGTCTCCGTCGCCAACGCCGCCGCAAACGAGCACAACGTGCGCCTTCTCGAAAAGAACAATGCTGCGCGTGATGAGATGCTGGAGCAGTACCAGCAGAAGGTGGAGCGCATGCAGCGACTCATGGAAGAAGAGAAGCTGGTTGCCGAGTCCAAGATCCGGCAACTCGTTGAGCAGAACGAGGCGCTGCGCAGACACCTTAGGTTGGCGGTCGAGAGCATCAAGAACCCGATTCCCGACATGAGTCAGCGGATGAGTATGATGGAGGGAGCGAAGCGGACGGTGAGTGGGACGAGGAGTAGGGGCATCCGGACGAGGGATAGTCTCGGGCGGCCTAGTTTGCCCGGTCCGATTGAGTCTGATGCTGAAGAAGACGATGACGATTTTGAGTCGGTGCAGGAGAGCGTCGAGGATGCTGGGCGTGACGGTGCCGCCACGCCGACGGCCAGGACTGCCAGGGAGTCGATGGAGCTGACACCACCGGGGACGGGGGATGAAGAGCAGGAGCAAGACCGAGACATGGATCAGGAACCAGAGCTGGATGACGATCTGTCGAGCCTCGATGACAACCATCACGACCCTGACGCTCACGCGGAGGAGATGCAATTCGACATGGAAGAATTGCTCAAGGATCTGAGCTTGTTCAGGCGGAAGGTGGCGGACGACCATTCGAGGTTCGGCATTGATGTGAGCGCCGGCAAAGCCCCAGCTGCTCTGCATGTCATGAGCTTTGCTTGAGATTGTGGATAGGGACACAGTGTTTGCTCTGTATGTTTGGTAGCGTTCTGAAATGAGACATGAACAGCACAAATTGTGGAATCATAACACGCCTTATTGCTGCATTTGCTCCATCACAGGGTGGTTGTGTATTCGGTAAGACTGAATGGTAATCATGTTACTTATCAATTAGAGTAATCATTTCGCTGTCGAGCACGTAGACTAATACTTCCGTGCCTCCGCGATGTAGGACAACAGGCAAGACGCCCAGTAGACATTATGGTACTTGAACGCTCAATGCCACCCAAGCCAGGGGTTACCCACCCAAATAAATACACCGTAGATGTCGCATCATGTACAAAAACCCACCAAACCGTCAAACCCAATGCAAATACTTTAGCAGCCCGTTCATCCACTGCCCGAGAACATGCCTGGTAGCCACGACGTTCGGCTGCCGTCAGCGGCCGCCTCCTCGGATCCATTGGGTTGATGCTCGTTGTGGCCATCATAAGCCAATTGCTGTTGTGAATCCTCTACTTCTGTCGGCGGGTCGTGGCTGAGATCTTGTCCTTCCTCTTCCAATTGCGCCTCTTCGGCGGCAATACGAGCACGTTCCGCAGCTTCCCGAGCTTTCTTCTCAGCGCGCTCCTTCTTGCGACGGGCCTTTTCTTCCTGTTCGACAGACCACGTGGTGCCAAGATTGCGTTGGTCCTGGAGCATGCGCATGCGCTCGATTTCTTCAAAGCCGCCCGTCTTCCGCAGCTTGCCTTCTTCAACAAATTGGCCGAGCTCTTTCGTGAAGGCCCCATCTTTGCGACCTTCGAGGTCCTTGGCGCGTGCACGCTCGGCTCGTTCAATAGCCTCAAGACGACCTTCATGGTTTGGTTGTAATGCTCGTACTTCTCCCATGACACCTGCACGAGCAGTCTCAGGGTCTAGTGATGGGTCCATACCCAGACCGCGGCTCGTACTGCGGAGCGTGACACCGGTGCCGGCCTGTCCTTGCTGATGTTGTTGCTTTGTGGCTTCTTCAACAAGACTGAATGTCTGCGTCGCTTTCTCGAGATCGTCTTCCAAATCGGCGATGAGCTCCTCTTGTAGGGTGAGAAACTCCCGGTCGTTGCAGACAAGTTCCAGCTCTTGTTCCCAGATCTTTGTCCAAACCGGCTTTTCTCTCGAGACCATGTCCTTCATCTTCGTGAGGAGATGAGTGGCGGTGCTGATGTCGCGCGTGACCGTCTCGATTTGACGAGGTAATGGTCGTACACCACGAGTCACCACGTCCTTGCGAAGTTCCTCGACAATATCCTGCAGATCATCCACGCGATTGACAAGGGCCTCGGAATCATTTCCAACCGTCTTCTTGCCAGCGTTGACGTAAGCACGTCCCGAATCTCCTTCTGTTGATGGGTTGACTAGACTTGCAGCCTTCTCCTTGACTGTGGCTGCTTTCTCGCGGATGGCGTTCATGGAAGTGGATATTCCGGAGGTAAATGAGGACAAAGTTTGACGCATTATCGCTAGATTGCGCCGTAAGGTCTGGACCTCGGAGCTGTAGCTACTACCTGAGGGCGAACGGATTCCGTTGATGGCGCCTTTGCCGACGGTCGTGGGTCGGATTGTCGGAGGTGCTGTGGCGTATCGGGCCATCTCCTTTGCGGCGTCCTCTTGTCGCGACGAGACTTGCTGGATAGAAGCTTGTTGTGTCTCAACTATGTTCCTCATGCTGTCAATCGCTTGCCGAATGCCTCCCAGTTGGCTGTCGAAATGCCGTTTGACCTCGTCTACAGCTTCGACGTTCAAGACCAAGACTGTACGATCTTTGATGTCGGAAAGGTCTTCAAGCTCATGTCGAACGCCAGAGACCTGATCCTGAACATAGATTTCCGGAAGGTCCACGCCGTTATTGTGCGTATGCCAGGAGAACTTTTCAATAAATGCCAATTGCAATCTCGCGTGTGTCAAATCGTTCGCGCCATCCGGCAAAACGTATTTCTTAATCCTTGACTTGTATTGTAAAAATATTGTCAGGGCACTGCCGGGTTCGGGGGACGCGTTCGGCACGAATGGCTGGTCCAGATGTTCAGTGGCGGTCGCCGTATCGGCAACGGCCTTGTCAACGTCATCTTTGACGTCCTGTTCGATCGAAGTAAGAGCGTTGTCCGTCGGATCTGCGAGATAGTCGGCGTTCGACAAATCTAGAGGACCGGTAAGTGTAGCTCGCATCGATGGTTTCATGGGACTAGAAGGCTGGGAATTTTCGCTCGTCTTGGCCAGTGGGCTTCCTTCTCTTCTGATCTCTTGGTTGTTCGGATCCAGCATTGCGCTCTGGTCCGTTGACGTGCGTTTCGAGGGAGTTCGTTGAGGAGAACCATCTGCGAACCGAGAAGAACGCTGCCGGACGAGTGATGAACGACTACGCACAGCATTCAAAGAGTCTCGCTGCTCTTTGCCGCGATTCGGTATGGGGCCATGCTGAGGAGGAGGAATCACGTTCATGGCGCTGGGCGATTGACCAAGATGTTTTTGAATTTGATAAGCCGAGTAGCGCCGCGAAGCTCTGCGCTCCAATTCCCCTCCTCTTTGCAAAGCTGCTAGGGCATCCTGGCCCCTCGGTTGAGCAGGCGGAACTGGGGGTGGTGCTGGGAAGTCTTTCGGTATCCCATGGTCAGAGAGCGCAGGCGGAGTTGGTGCAGGCGGAGGAGGTTGTCCTGACGGCAGAGGCGGAAGAGGATCCGTAGGTGGCTGCGCTGGCAGACTTTGCATGACATCGTTCGAGAAGCCATTGTCAGAGATCGATCCGTTGGGTCCTCTCCTGCTGTCTCGTAGGGAACCACCAACTTGCGGGCCATCAGGTTGATCGTATGGCCTGGATGCGGCTTGTGATGGCACTGACGATGTTCGCTGCGGGTGATTCGAGTCTGCCGTTGACATGTATGACTTTCCAAAGGCATCATTTTGATCGGGGGAGTACTGAGACGTGGCGTAGGTCGTCGAAGACCGACCCTGACCATCATCGTAGGCTGCCCCGTTCGCAGGAGCATCACTGCCCCCGGATGCGGTTGAAATTGTGCTGGTCTGTCGTGGTCCACCAATTGGACCGTCCTTCGCCTGCTTTGCCCTGAGTTTCTGCTGCTTCCTCTTAAGGCCGTGTAATAAGTTGATAATTATATCTCGAATCCGAGGTAGGTAGCGGTCGAGGCTGGCTGGACTAGGATCCTGACTAAGGGTATCCTCAAGTATTGCTCGCAGGAGGTCAGGTACGTTCCCAAGATCGGAAATGTCGACACCGATGCTGGTAAATGCCCTGCACGCGATATTGAATTCGTATCCCAAGCGGACGTAGACATCGGAGACCTCCCCCTCGGTCGCCTGGTGACGAGACCATTGTGTCAAAGTTTCGAGCAATTGTTTTGTGGCGATCAGAAGGTGAGTTACGCTCTTCTCGATTTGGGATAGCTGTTGGGATGGCTGGCAAATAGTCAGTCAGTATACTTGCTGAACAGGCGGTTGCGTGTCTCACATCACGTTTCCTCCCCGAGCTAGATCTAACCGATGTGCCCGCAGAGCCCGACGAGGCTCTACTTGTCTGAGAGGCGCCATTGAAGTCTGACTGAGAAGGAGTGGGCGGGGTGGGATAGGAGTTTGTGTAGTTCCCCTGGTCGCCTTCGGCAGTCGGAGTTCTGCGCTGCGAGTTTCGCTGAATGCTGCTGCTTTGCATGACTCTATGGCTGCAGGGGCGTGGGGATGCAGCCTAGCAGTGTCAGCAGAGGGAGAGTCGAGATGGCGGGTGCCCTGGGTGAGGTGAAGATGAGGTGGAGTCGTAAGATCCTCATTAGAAAGCCGCGTCGGATTAGGTTGGGTTCAGGATTGGGGAGACAATGACGCTGAATCCGGCTTAGCACCACAGCCACGAGCACATGGCTGCTGTGCCACACAAACTGCACGAGCCACCTCCACCTTCTTGCATCTACTTTACTCTGTGCTGTGGACAGCAAGCATCCTGAGACGTGTCTATGACTACATTCACAGCGGTATTTCATTGACCTGTGGGGCATTTCTTGTGTCGATCCAACTGGAAAGCCATGTGCTGCCACAATGCGTGCGAATAACCTCTTAGGTAGATGAGCCACCCCGTGTCTACAAACAGCTATTGCATTCGTCCAATGTGGTCTTTGGCGTAGTCTATCTGAATCGAATGATTTCCTTGAGGTCAGGAGCCATCACAAGAGGAGTGGAAGGTTGCACAGCTGTGTTATGAGCTTCCTTTGCTCTCTTCGACAGGCACTGGTAGAACGATCTATACATTCTTACTCATCACAATAAAACAACTAACGCATGTACACCTCGTTGTATGGCATTGATCACATTTACTTCCTCACGACAGTGACACAGGACCTTCCTTTAAGCATCTCCATATCTTACATCTGTTTCAGCATTCCGCGAAGCCAAAGCCCTCTCTCCGTCTGAGATTAATTGTAAAACGTCGCGCTCAGCTTGTATCCTAGATTTCGTCGCTTTGTCGCAAGTGCGACTCCGTCATTACCAGCGTTCTCGATCTGAACTTTTTCTAGCCCGGTGACCAGATCAAAAATCCCAGGCTTGATCATCCACGAATCCTTGTAAGCCCATATGTGATGGCCCGCATTGATGGCGAGGAAAATGGCAATTCCGATGTATGCAGTAAGGAAAACGCTGCGATGAACTTCCCGGGGAAGAAGGAGGAATGGCCGTTGAGCAGTGGCAACACATCGAAGACGCCACCACAGATCTAGGAAGCATAAGCCTGGAGTCACGACGTCCACGGCGCCGAGATCTGTTGTTGAAAGCGAGCTTTTCGAAAGCGCAGATGGATGATGCAACAACAGATCCAGGAGAGGAAGCCTGCTGCGTTTTCGAGACTGACAAACCGAGTGAAAACAATGCTGCTACTGTTCCCAACGTTCAAATATGCGAGCAAACTCAATGAAGTGGTGATTCCGGTCGCGAAATATGGCACACCCCAACGATTGCAGCGGGCAAGGAAGGCGGGGTGTGCCGCCTGCGAGTGCCCAATCCATACAATGCGTGGCTGGCCACGTAGAGATACCGAATCACCTGCTGACTACCTATGTTGAAAGAACGATACCAGCATTGACAACGCTGTGCAGTCCACCGATGCCAGCTTAAAGATCGCAACAACGCATGGAGATCAGGTCGCTCCTACTGCACCGTTCATCAGCCGCTGAGAGTTGCTGTTGCAGATGGATCCGATGGCAAGAGACGAGAGAAAGTAGAATATCAGGAGCATGAGGATGTAATATCGCGACGCTCGAGGTAAATTCTTTCTCGGATCCTTTTATCTCACCAGCAGTTATCACCACGAGCTCTGGCCCGAATAAGAATGAAAAGCAGGAGAACCCGAACACACAGAGAAAGACCCAAAACCTACCGGCAGCTCCATTGAAAAGGTATTCTTTGGTCACGACAGGATGTTGCCAACGTCTGAAACCCGGGCGATCTCAGTTCGGACCACCGCAAAAGAAGACGAAGCTCATGACAAAAAGTCCAAGTATCATCAAAATCTTCAGCCCTGCGAACCACAATTCTGTCTCTTTAAATGGACGGATAGAAGGGAAGTTCACCGCTATAACGACGATCAACATCATGGAGATCCATACTGCGACGACACGCATAGCCATTCTCCTCTGTCTACGAAGGAATCCAACGGTCAGCGAGGTACTTTGTTCAATGCGTCAGTGCGATCTTGATCTGAGACCCAGGTCTGTGAATGAGGGTAAGATTGGTTTGGCATCGCTGTCTTCTCATCCGACTGTTCAGTTATTCCTCTTCTGAAGTCTATTGCATGCCATACTTCTCAATATACTCGTCTCTGCAGTCCACAAAATCACTGGCTAAAGTCGGCGCGTTCCAATCGTTCCACCAATCTTTCCGGTGTGACAAGAGTCCAGCATCGCACACAAGAGTGTCGGTGTACCATATGAGATCTGCGTGGAAATTTAGACCGTCACCACCACGACTCGGGTATCGTCGTTTGGAGAACATGTTATGGTAGGCGATATCTCGTTTTCGCTGATCGAGAGATGACTGTATGTGCCCGTCAAATTATGCTGTGGCCCAGATAGCCTGAGCTTCGGAGCCACGAAGGTTGTTTGCCAACCGCGGCCGTCCGAGAAAGACTACCGAGTCATCCGACAAAGGTGCTATGCCTCGGTAGAGACGGACAGGAGTCGGAGGAGTTGACAAGCTTCGCCGAGTGATTTCTGCGGACTCCTTCAGGACCGGATATTGCTCAAGTATAGCCTTGTCTGCATCTTGCATAAGGCTAGACCATTCAGCCAAGTCCGTATCCTGTTCTAAACTGTGCGGAAGCCCGAAATCCCGGATTTGCTTGGGCGTCAAGAAGGGACATTGCGTGCTCCAGCCGGTGCCACACAAGGCGATGTCAGTTGGTATGGTGGACCCGTCTTGAAGAGAGATCTTCCCTTCGACAACGCTGGCTATATCGGCTCGATAGACTTTGACGTTCTTGCTAACGACGTCCCAAAAGTCCGGCTGTTGTATGACTCCAACGGGTCCGGTCTGCCAAAAGTACCTACAACGCCGTTGAGGTCAGCATCATATCTCGAGCTCTCTGTCAGCAGTAATCAGCTTACGATCCATCTGGCTCGAGAAGTTTGAAAGAGGGTAGTGCACCCTCGCGCATCCGATAATCGGCATACGCTTTGCACCGTTCATCTACAGCTAGCATCTTCGTCTTGAGAATGGACAAGCCTGCCTCAGACCGATGATGCAGATGAGCATACCACCTGGGGTCTGCGAATGCTGAAGGGTTGAGTGCGGTTGCATTGCGGGTGTTGCCTTCTTCGATCACATTCCGATACGGATAGCTAGCCGACGAATCGAGAAAAATGCCCGGCCCTTCACCACCAGTCTTTCTGACCAACCAATTGACATCTTTGCCTGCCTTTGTCGCCGTATATACCATGTCAGCTGCGGATTTACCACCACCAACGACAGTGATATGCTTATATCTTGACTGGGTGTTCAAGATCCGCTCCACATTCACGCCAAAATCCCGGTGGTGGATGGTCTCAACAGGACATCCAGAGCCAGTCAGACTGGCAGGCATAATAGGCAGAGATGTGATTCCGTTGGCGAAGACAAGTTTCTTGGACTGTACAAAGCGCATCGAGGTGGCTGTTACTGAGTCGACCTGTATCAACCAGTCATCGCCGATTTTATCTGCGCCTTGCACCTTTGAGTTGAGCCATATACGCTCTCGGAGCGAAGCGCCGTTATACGAGTGGTTGTCGACGTATGCCTCAAGGTACTGCGTGATATACTTGGCCGCAAATGTGTCGTGAGAAACAATGGCGTCTGTAGGTAGTCGCAGTGGTGTATCTGAGAAATAACTTTGCCGCAGAGGACTTTGCAGCCAAAAGTCATCGAACACTCTGTCTAAGTCCTGATTAGCACACATCACTCAATCATTCTCCGCATAAACGGCATCGCAGCCAGCATACTGGAGCTCCATACGCCGCCAATGGCGGACTCTTGCTCCAGGAGCACAAGACGACAGTTTCTGCGAGTTTCGAGATAGAATCGTGCGAAGGCAAGCCCGGCCAATCCTGAGTAGCAGTATTAGCGAGTTATTGCAGGTTTTCAATGTGTTGAATCTCGACCATACCTGCCCCCACAACGGCCACATCAACATGAAGATCGACATGGTGAGACATTTTCTTGTTCATCGAGGTATCCGTATGACATCCAGCAAAGCGTCTTGTTGCTGCGCTAGTTCGAAATGCAGCGAGGAATGCTGTGGGCTCACTAAAAGCAAATTCATTGCCCAAGACTGTCTTGTAAAGGACACAGGGACATAGACCAGGACTTGCATCTCGCGAGGGTCAGATAGCAGGCGAGTCTTCGAGACCATGTACAAGACCGCAATCAGCTTGCGGGATGATCGAGGGATGTCTGGCGGCTGACACTATTAAAGCAGCGCGTCACACGCCTCCTGACCACACTTTCTTCGACCACAGTTAGTGAAGTTGTCGAGCCACATCCGTCATCTATCAGGCATGCGTTCACGCAAACCTATCTCGGTTGCGGCTACGGACCGTGCGCCAATCCCTACACGATGCTTCAACCCCTCATCTGTGACTCGTGGTTGGTCCTGCCGAGCAGCTGTGAGCCACACATGCAGCTTGTATCTTGTATCGTCTTCGTAAGACTTTCTTGACATTGTGTGTTCTTGGACGTCGTCTGCTTGATCAGCCCCGAGGCGTGCATGTCCAGCGTTTCCTCCCGGAATTCTCTGCTCGGTCAAGAAAGAGCACCACCACACTTGTTGTCCAAGATGTCAATGTATTCCTCAATACTACAACCTGTATTCTTTGACTGGTCATCAAAAAGCCCTCAATTTTTCCTTCGGACCGGTCAGGCGCAAGACGTGGACCACATGCTAACGAAGTCGCCTTCCGAGGTTCTGGTCGGGGAGACAGCGGCCTTCGATCATGGTTCCGTTACTGCGGCCGTCTGGTCGGTCCACGACTGAGGTCGGAGCTGAGGTGGCAGTTTACGAGGCCACCGAGGCGGCCGCATTGTAGTGAGGCCCACGAAGAGTCTCTGATAATTCCTATCTTGAGCCTCCAGATTGTCGCAAGGCCGCTTCTTTCCTTTTTTGGGTCAGGTCTTGTCTAATCGATTCCGATTGTGGAAAAGCCACAACCTCCTTGTCCTTGAATGTTTTCGTCTCGGGCTTGCCAAAGTTAAGTCGTTTTCATTGATGTATCGCAATATCCTACATTTTGATATTCAAGTCGATCGGAGCGACCTAGCACAGCAAGTATGCCACACACGCCGGAAGACGATAAGATCCCACTTTCGAGCATCGCAGATCCGCTGGAATTTCCTAGATCGCTGCGATGGTCGATGGTAGTCATATTAACAGCTGCTACCGTGGTAACGTACGTGGGATCCAGCGTAATATTGATTTGCCTCGACGTGAAAGTGCTGACGATGTATACAGATCGCTTTACGCCACCGCATTCGAGCCCGCCTTGCCCTATGTCATGAGGACATTCCGCTCGGATTCGGACTCATTGGCAACCTTCACCGTGTCAATCTATGTCCCCGGCTATGTTCTAGGACCAATACTGGTGGCGCCGGCTTCCGAGGTTTACGGGCGCCTTCCGGTCCTACACACCGGCGCCGGACTCTTCTTAATCTGCCTACTCGTTTGTGGCTTCTCCAACAATCTCGGGCTCTTCATATTCTTTCGCGCTATAATGGGGTTTGCTGGAGTGGCGCTAGTCCTTCTGGCTCCAGCGGTTGTAGCGGATGTTATTCCGAAGGAGAATCGAGCACTGGCTCTCAGCCTGACGACCCTCGGACCAGCAGTTGGGCCAACTTTAGGCCCAATCATGGGCGGATACATTGTGGAGAAGCTGGACTGGAGATGGATATTTTGGATAGGCACAATGATGCTGGCAGTGACCTGGGCTCCCGCAATCCTGATCCTTCGCGAAACGTTCCCTCCTGTCATGCAGGCTCGCGCTGCAGCAAAGACACGAGCCCCGGGGGCTCATGCTGGCGGCTTAGTCTCCGCTCAGCTCGAAAAGCCTCATACGTCGCAGGCGACGACGTATGCTTCCCAGAACGAAGCTGGTGCGCACGAGGACGACACGCCTGCAGCCACTTTGAGCCTCAGAAAGTCTTGGACCCGGCCGGTGAAAATTGTTGTTTGGAGCACCTATCCTCATTGCCATCGCACTGTACACTTCTCTTCTGAATGCTTACCTGCAGATTTACTAAGCCACGATAGGGACGACTGCCCAGTCGCAATATGAATTCAGCACAGGTGAATCTGGACTTGCATACCTAGGCTTGACGGTCGGTTTGTTGGGAGCTCAGCTCGTGACCGGAAAATTTGCGGACCGTAATCTTCGCTGGATGGAGAAACGACACGGCGGGAAGAAGAAGCCTGAATATCGGCTGGTTGTTCTCAGTGTCGGATTTGTCGCGTTGCCTATTGGAATGTGCTTGTACGGATGGTCTTTGCAGGCCGATACACATTGGATCGTACCCATCGTCGGCACCGCAATCATTGGGATCGGATTCTTGTTTGGGTACTTACCCTGTCAGTTCTATGTCGTCGACGTCTTCACGCTTTACGCAGCGAGTGCTCTGGGGGGTGTGACTTTGCTGCGCTCCATCATCACTGCGGTGTTGCCTCTTGCGGCGAATCCGATTTTCAGCAGGCTGGGATATGGGTGGGGAAACACGTTGTTGGCAGCCATCAGCTTGCTCTTCGTCCCATTGATGATCCTGCTGTACATGAAAGGGGAGAAGCTGCGTGGGAGGCAGCGACTTAAGGCGTGACTAGCTGACATGAGGCTTGCTTGGTCGAGTGGTACTCTTCCACAGAAGGTTGGCAGGGGTGGGCGCCAAGAGTGAAATACTAGAAAGATCTCGCTGTCGTATATCGCGAATATTACGTCTGTTTAGTATTTTGTCAGCAAGCTGCGCGTGGACGAGGAAACGAATATTTTCGAGTGAATCTTTTGTACTCAACATCATATACACAGTTTTGGTCATTTGGGCGATCCCCCAGTCAAGTCGCCGGGCTGTGGACGATTCCGTTGAGTCTTCTGAACAACGCATCGTCACAATGACTTTTGATCGTCTTACGTAGACGAGGCATATACTGCTGGGTGTAGTTCTTGATTGCGCGCAGGCTTGTATTGACTAGTTAAGAGGCCGGTCCAATCATGTACCCTTTGGGGAAAATCCACAGGCCAGATTTGACAGAGAGGCGCAATGCGGGCTGACAGAAGTCTTGACGGAGACACATTGTGGGATCAGTCACAAAAGCGCGGTTCGGAAGGCTCAGTCGGGCCGTCCAGCCTTCCGAGTGCTGGTCGACGGGGAGCAAGAAAGTGAAGAAGTAAGCAACTGTTACCACCCTTATCTCGCCGTCAGCCTTGGGAGTGGTGAGTGCAACGAACGGAACGTCTGGCAGACTGGCCTCAAAACTGCAGGTGGAACCTTCAGACAGCTTGCAGACAGGATCATACAGCTATCGAAGCCGCAGGACGCAGGCCAGCAAGTGAGCTCTGCAGAGCGGAGTCTGCAGAGGCCGAACCAGGGATAGCAGCGGCCCAAGTTGGAGGATTGTTTGGGGAGAGTTTGTGCTTCTGTGCTTTGCTTTGCTTTGCTTTGCGTTCTGCTCTGCTCTGCTCTGCTCTGCTCTGCTCTGCGACGGGGAGCAACTCTTGGCACGCAAGCCAATCCCGAACCTCCGCCCTCAATTCGCTTCCCATCTTGGCCTCGCCGCCGTCATTTCGACCCTCGCCCTACTTCCCCATCATCGCCGAGCTTCAGGCCCCAAGTCCCAATCGCGCTGCTGCGCTGTGGAGGTTGAGTGAAGCTGTGCTGCGAGCCAGAGACGCCCTCGCCGCCCTCGGCAGCCTGACAACTGGACTCACTAGGCCAGCACTGTCTCACGGCCTGCCTCTGAGCCTCCTTTTTCTGTCGCTCACTATTCAGACGTTCTGCGACAGGCTTTGCTACTCTGTTTTCTTCCAGTACATCTCCCCATCGGTTCGGGCTTCACTTCTGTTTCAGTTCTCTTTCTGTTCCTTCAGCAATGGCTGGAGAGGGCCCTTCAGTCACCTCACGTGTGACGAACCCCAACGCACAGTCAGCCAAGGCCGCCATATCCAGCAGAATTTCGGGCAAGCAAGACGACGACAGCCAAAGGTGAGCACTTTGCCCGAGAATGACTGCCACGAGTCGACTCCTGGCCACGATAGCCGGCTCGAACCTCGATCGTGGCTGTGAACCGCGCTAACTTTTTGTCTGCAGGCGCACACAACCACCTCCAAAAGCTTGGGGTTCTGGTTACAATCCTATCGTACAACGCTCGAACACTCCGAACGGCGTTTCGGGCAAGGCAAGCCCAAAGCCTGGCGCATCAGCTGCGTCAAATGTGAATACCATGGAGAAGCCTCAGGATCGATACGTGCAGATCCTCACACATGCCATGGTACGAACAATTGAGCCCCGGAGGATAAAAATGGGATTGAATCTGACCAGAGCCAGGGCTATTATTGCACAGTTACGACGAAAGAAGGTGGGGCGTATGTGGGCATTCCCACCTCTACAAAGGGCAAGGCAGCCGATACACAAGTCGTCTTTCAGAACGTTCGCATCGCCGCACCAGAGGACCTCGAGAAGCCACAGAAGAGTGTTCCCAAGCCGCAATTCGTTGGTGAGGGTCCTGCTCATTCGATGACAATACCAGCTTCCCACATTTCATTTCTACTGGCTTCGGACGCGGCTGGCTCGACACGGCCCTTCCAAGGTTCGTGCCTCGACTTAGAGTTATCTTCCACGACTAACATCTGTCAGGAAAGGGCTTTATGACTGACACCGAAATCTCTGGCAATGCACCCGTGCGCGAGCGAAAGCTCGAACGCTGGCAGGCACCCACTGATTCATCCACTACGTTTGCGGAGTCGGGCCGCGCAGGTGACTTTGACCAATTCAAGGTCAACGAGCAGAAGTTTGGGGTCAAGAGCACGTACAACGAAGACGATTATACAACCCGCATTGATCGCACGAGCGCGAGCTATGCTGAGAGGAGTGCCAGAGCCGCCAAGATCGCCGCAGAGATCGAGGGAGATAACAGATCGAACGCTTGGAGCGAACAGCGAGGTGTCAATGATGAGGGCTATGATGAAGAAGACTTGTGAGTGTCAGGTGAAATTGTCAATCCACTCATGCTAATGCCGAGCAGGTACAGCGGCGTCAGACGCGAAACCCCTCTGCAGTCAGGGCAACCAAACCGTTACGTCCCGCCATCGCGCCGTTCACAACCTGGCTCGTCCAAAGAAGCTGTGGGCGAGGAGACTGTTGTTGATCCGGCAATCTTGAGCTCTCAAATCGCTCAGACAACCACCACAAAGCAGACCGAACCGATTCCGACGACACCATCTGCGCAGCAGCCCGCTGCAAGCGCTGAAACGAGTGTGCCCTCCGCGAAGAATCTTCCCGCGGTCAAGGCCGCTCCGTCGGTTCCTACGGCCAAGGTATCTGCAGCTACTGGAGCATCACAGCAGCCCAGTGTCGCTTCCCAAGCGCCCGCTAACGTCGCCGCGGCATTTAAGCAGTTTGCAAACCTGGAGAAGATGAAGGTTGCCAGTCACAAGCACATGAAAAATCAGCAAGATAAAGCCGTCAAAGTGAATGACCTTAAGAAGTTTGCCTTGAATTTCAAACTCAATACCCCGGTTCCGAAGGATCTCCTACCTATCCTCGCAAAGGACGAGGCCAAGCAGAACGAGATCGTGAAGAAGGCTCAGCAGCAGGCCGAGCAGAATAAGAAGCAAACCAGCGAGCATAAGCAGCAGCCTGCCGAGAGCGTTGCGAGCTCGTCGAAGCGTCAATCCGAGTCCGCTGCTTCTAGCGTGCAGGCTCAGAAAGCTGCTACTCAGATTCCTTCTGGCTCTGGCGTTCCGCAAAACACGCTCAGCCAGCGTCTTCAGGACAATCGACGTCAACACCAGCAGCAGCATAAAGCCGGCGCCGTACCATCAGGTCTTCCCATTCACGAAGGACGTCAGGTCCGTCAGACTTCATTCAACAGCGGTGCGCCTCTCACAAGCCCTACGAAGCCTGGCAATCCACGTGGACCAACATCAGGACCCGCCGCCCGGCTCAACCCTCAAGTCGGTGAATTCAAGCCGAACCCGATGGCAGTACAGTTCAAGCCCGCATCCTCAATGGGTGGCACCACCAATGTTTCTAGTCCAAGCACTCGCCCAGCTACCCGCACCATCACGCCCGTGACTGGCCCGGCGGTTGATTTCATGCGTGAAGCGCGCAACAGGGACCGAAAGAATGTTCCTCGTAAGCCTATCACTTGGCAAATCAACGACACCAAGACCATTAAGCCGCGTGAAGAGGACACAAAGACAGATGCACCGAAAGAGAATATCGCCCCAGCCATTCAACAGCCCTTCAAGCAAAAGGTCGACTGGATTCCGGCTAATCTCGATGATGCCAAGGTCGAAGCTTTGCCAAAGTACAAGGAAATGTTCGCAAGGGATAGAATGTCCCGTCAGGCTTCGTTCGCTACTGCCTCACCAAACAACACCCCTCGTGGTCCTGGTCCTCACCCGCATGCATATCCTATGCAGAATGGAGCTCCGAACATGCATCCAATGGCGACGCCTGGTCAAATGCACCACATGCCCGGTCCTGGGCACCACTATCCTCAAGGTGGTCACTACGACGATCACCAGATGCGCCCGTCTCCGTCTGTGCAGTCCTACGCTGGCCCATCCCCTCGAATGAACCATGCCTATCCTTCACCAATGCCTCCTGGTGCACAGATGGGCTATCCTCCAAATCAGTACATGAATCCAGGTCACGGCATGCCTCCTCGGCAGTATTCGAATGGTCCAGGTGCTGGTCCCAACATGCATATGCAGCACCAGATGATGATGCATCAAGGACCGAATGCGTACATGCCGCAGCCAGGTATGATGCCCATGCCGCCCCAGTACCAAGGTCCGCAGTCGATGTACCAGGGTCCCCCTCAAGCCAACGGCTATCCCAGCCCTGGCCGCGGAGCACCGCCAATGATGCACACAGGCTCGCACCAAGGCCATCACCCACAGCCATACACTCCAAATGGTCATTACGCTCAACCTTATCAGCCACCACCCGGTCAGATGATGCCGCGAGGCAGTTTCAACGGCCAGCCGAGCTTTCCACAGAGCCCATATCAACAACATGCTCCTTATGCAGCCAGGACCCCGAGCCACGGATATGCCCAGCCCCACCAGCCGGCCATGATGACGCCTCAACCTTCCTCGGCGCAACCTGCTGTGGCGGGCAGCGATGAACAGAAATGAGCAGTTCAAGTTTGGGGGTCCCATGCTTCAAATCGAGCTACGCCGGAGGTATTGCAAGTCGAGGTCACTGGCTCTTGAGGTCTGGATAACGCCATCCATGGTCCAATGACACGCCTGGATATCGGTGATACCTCAAGGCATTATATTTGAAAAACGGCCGCATGTGCACTATCCTTTTTCATCTGGCAGTGCCGCCGCCTATGCTTTTCCCTGTTTCACGCGGCTGCATGTCTACGGCGAAGTCCCAAGCTGTGTCGGAATTCCTTGCTGCGACCGTAACCTTTCATGAGGCTCACTCAGGATGGCTTCAACGTGCGAGAAGCCACAATGCCGCTGTTTTGGGGCATCCCAGCGCCAGCCCTGGAGATCTCGAGTATCAGAGGGTTCCTGTTCATTTGACAATCGAGACCAAACCCAGAGCAGTAGATTCGGGGCCGTTGCAAATCGCAGAAGACACACTGACCTCTCTACACCATGGCGCTTCATATAAGCGGAAAATACTGGCTCGTCAAGGCCTTCTGGTACTGAAGGCGCCGTCAAGCTTGCACTGAAGTCGGGGTAGATCGTTTGTGCCACTCAGTCTACAAGGAAGATTTCAAGATGCAGAGGCATTTGCAGTGGTTATCCAATTCACTGTATCAGTGTGTATGGACAAATTGTATCAAATCAAGTTGTAGATGCACAATGCAAAGATAAAAACGCTCAGACTTTTCGCTATCATCGTGCCATCTTTGGGTATCGTTCAAATCAGTGAGCCATGTCATGCCAGTCCGTATAGTATCGTCTCGAGAATGTTCAACCAACTCTTCTCTTCTTCAGAGCAAGATTCCCAAGCCCAAAGTGCCCAATACCATACCGACCGCCTGCAAAACCCGAACACTCAAATCTTGCCTCCCTATTCCCGCTCCCAGACTCGTCATCGCATCCATCTTCCCCGTAGCGCTCGCCCCGACCCCCGGCCCCGTCGCGCTCACCGTCCCATTCCCGACCCAACAACTCGCCGTCCCACAACCATATCCGCTCGGACAACAATTCCCACCCACGCTCGCCGCACAGCTGAACCAACCCGTCGCACACGCTCCTTTCGACGCATCTCCGCTTACAACTACGGTCGCGCCGTCGGAGGCGAGGATGGTACTGGGGTTGGAGGGTGGGCAGGAGGTTTGAGCGCAGTCTCGGCCGACGCGGCAGCAGGAGCCTGGGTTGTAGTAGGCGGAGCACTGGTAGAAGCCGGTGGGACAGGTACTGGGGGTTGCGGTTGTCGTGAGAAGGGACGGGTTGAGGGATGTGGGACGGGCGGGAACGATTATTTCGGTTGATGGGGAGCTTGAGGATGGTGATGAGGTTGATGTGGAGGGAGTGCTGGTTGAGGATGGGGAGGAAGAAGATGAGCTTGTTTCTGGTGCGGATGTTGTTGGAGGCGAGGATGGAGAGGAGGTGGAGGTTGGTGTTGGGGTGGTGCTTTGAGTTGGAGTCACGACGACGGTTTCAGTGGCGGTCTTGATGCAGCCGCCATTGGTGCAGGAGTATCCTGGGATGCAGCATCCTCCGCCAAATGAGTCGCAGGATGTGTAGCCGGCCTGGCACTGTGAGACTTGTCCTGAGCAGCTTGTCCCCACGCAGCATCCGACTTGGCCCGAGATGAGATTACATGTCAAGTCTTTCGGACAACAGGCGTCGGAACGACCGATGTATGAGCAGCTGTCTGTGTCGGAGGGACATGTGAAGTCACGTTTCGACAAGGAACGAGGCAAGAATCTGGGTAGCGTGTCTGTAATGTTCGAGATCGGAAAAAAGGCGGGTTGCACGTGGGTTGACTGAGCTGAGTGGTTGAAATCGTGCTTGTTGTCGGCAAAGCCCCAGTAATCGAGGAAGAACATCTCTCCGTCATCGGCAGACATTTTGCGGATCGCTTGAGGTGTTTCTTGTCCTAGTCGTCGCTGAATTGATTCGTATTTGCGGATAGTGGCCTCCTCTCGGGCGGCAATGTCCTGGCCCGCGAACGGTTGCTGAAATCCATTTTCGGAGGCGCCGAACGCTACATTGGGCAACAGAGCCAAAGTGGACAATACAAATCTCCTCATTAGATTGGCAGGCTGCAAGCGATTGATGAGTAGGCCCAATATCAAGATGCTGCAATCAGCTAGATGTGAAGACTGGAATCTGTGCGACGAGCGCCAATTAGAGCCACTCAAAGCCGAAAAACAAGCAGATACATATACAATCGAAAGGCAGCTATGTACTTTAATATGCGAGAAATCAGAGGAAGACAGAGCGAGGTGTGGACGAGTGGGTCAGTTCAACGGTGAGTCGCGTTTCAGATGCCTTGAGTTGAGTCGGTGGTTGGGCGGTGGCTGGGCTTGAGGACTGAGCGACCACTCAAACTCACCTATATCACAACCACACATATTGGCAAATCGCGCAGCCGACGATTTTTCCATAACGATGCACGTACACGAAAACTGCAACGATAGTCAGACTGCGCATGTGGGGTTGGAGCTTCACTCGGCTATTCAGCGGCTCGTGAACCCTGATCTTTACCTTTGACGACTGAATAAGCGACGCTTAGAGCAACTGACGGAGTGCCTCCCACTCGGGGTGGTCGTTGGAAACGACGAACAATGATTGACCACTATTTATTCGTTCTAAGAATCGCGTGTGTTTTAAGAGATCGTCCCTTTGACGCTCGCTGTCACTTTCGCACGTTTTGGCATAAAGTGGAAAGACTGAAGTCGCCAGAGCTTGAGGGCCAAGAATTCACCAGCACTCTCAGGAGTTTCGACCCGACTCTGCTGAGTCCTTGTCATCGTGTATAATCGCAAGAATGTTCATAAGGCACTGGATCAATATTCAAGTGCGAAGAGAGCACATACCCGACTCAATGCAAGTCAATGCGCACTCTTTTAACCAGCTCATGGAGGATCGCGTAGACACACGCGCGAATGCGGTAAATATTGTATAATACAAGAAGTATATCGTCACAACGATTGTCCAGATCGTTCACTTCTGTCCAAACTGCCACCACTTCCTGCTGCTGCCTCCTTCTTCTTTGACTTCAACCTGCTCGGCGCCAGATGGTTCTTTGTTCAACATGTCCTTGACGGCAGCAGTGACGCCTGACTCGGACAAGTCAGGCGGCGGCCAGACTGCCGTATATCTGCTGACCTGCAGATTACCGTGCAGCACATCCTGTGGCCATGTCTCTGCATATTCCGCATCAAGAATGTTTGCCCAGTGTATCCTTACTCCCTTCACACTCCCCTGCCATTCCAGCTTCCCCAGCGTCGCTTTCTTCCCAACACCCTTCTTCGGTCTGTCGGGTGCGGGCCCGAACTTTCCATTATGTAGCGTGACAATTGGCTTCCGATGAAGTCGCTCAATTCTCTTAATCTCCTCCTCAGTCGGAGGCTTTTCCTGCAGTAGCAACACAGCTGCCATGTCGGCAATCGCATTCGCCTTCTGATCCCGGATCACGGTGCTTCGATTCTTCTTTGTGTTCAGCCTCTTGCCCGCATGCTTTCCCTCCTTCTCTAACATATCGTCTGGACTCCAGGCTGTCTCGTGTAGCAGCTTGAATTCGCGCATCTGCCGGTATGCATCAAGGCCTTGACTGGGAGAGGGAAAGGAGAGGACGCAAAGCGGTTGCCAGAGATCTTTTCGAATGTGCGAAGGGACCGACTTTTTGCCAGCAAAGGTCATTTGGGCAAGAGCTTTTTTGTCCTGCCAGCTGTTAGCGGTCATGAAAGAGCTTGTAGGGAACGCAGCTTGCCCGTACCCATAATGACCGTGTCAAGGAGTAGACAGTTCGATTGGTGTGGAGGTTCGCGTATACAAATATGTGCTGCCCCTGGACTGCCTCAATAACACCCTGCTTCAAGATGGGCGCTGCCGTCTCTGCTGCGACAACGGCGGCAGCAGACGCCATGATCCGACAGTAGCTTTTTGCCCGTTACTTTGCTGGATGCTCGACTGCCTGGGGAGGAGCGCGGACAACTGGACGATCGGCTCGAGGAGGTGATGGTATCGAAAGCCCAGTCAAGCGCGTGGCGGGTCAATTACGGCGCTGCTGGCACTCGAGGAACGACTCTCGAGCTGACCTCGATTCGAGAAATGCAGGTGAAGGTATTCGCAAAGCGGTTTAGCGTCGCAGAGCAGAGCTGGCCCGAGCGGGAGTCCAGTCAGCAGCCAGGCCGCAGCTGCGCCCCACACTGCCTCCAATCCATTCGACATGTCCTACTTACATGCAGCCCCGTCTCCCCAGTCCACCATGTTGCCGAGCCATCTGACCGTTCCTCGAGCCTCGTCATGGCGGACGACGAGCCTTATGTACGGCGTTCCGTCAAGGATCTTGCCGCCGGACTGAAAGCTGGCGAGGTTGGCAGGGTCCCTGTCACTGCGAAACCCGCAAAGCCTGTCGTCAAGCCGAAGATTGATCGGAGTCTCTCTGCCAGCGTACCTCCTGTCACCACCAGTGGGCCGGAGATTGCAAATCAGCCGGCAGGCAAACGCTCAGTGGTAAGAAATTCGAAGCCCCAGTCCAGCCTTTCCTGACGCTTCAGCAGGACGAGCCCACCCCGAGTCTCCCTCCGCGACGTCCTGGCGAGAGACCACCACCTCCGAGTGTGCCTCCTCGGCGAGACAATGGGTCTGCGAAAGGAAATCCTCCTGTGCCTGGCCTCCCGCCTCGCCGGCCAACCGACAATCCGTCTCTACCTCCCAGACGTCCGTCCGAATCGCCATCAATAGCTGCCGACGCTGCCGCCGAACGTCCTTCGCTTCCCCCTCGGACACCGACAGACAGGCCTGAGCTGCCAAACCGTCGAGCATCGCAAGTATCGATCGCCTCCAGCATGTCCTCGGCATCCAGACTCAGCACAGCATCCGCGCGCACGAATGGGACCTCAAGAACAGCATCTTCAAGCGACCAGCCGCGCATCAAAGCACCTGTATACGACCCAGCGTCACTCCCGAAGCTACCACCTAAGCGAGAAAAGAAGGATGAGCAAGAAGCGCCAGCACCAGCTCTTCCAACAAGGGGCAAGTCGGCAACTGGGCTGAACAAGGCGATCCACAATGAACCATCTGCGCCATCGCTTCCCACAAGACCAGACAGCGCAGCTCCAGCTCAGCCACCGAGACGTCTTCCGCCAACAACAGTCCCACCCGCTCGTCCGCGACCCGAAAGATCACAAGAACAGAGTAACGGCACAAACGGCGCGAATGGGCATGCGTCTTCCCCCAGTGCAACTGGAGTCGTAACCTTGAATGCGCAGAATTTTGACGCGGTTGTGCTTCATTCTGGAAAGCCGGCTCTTGTGGACTTTTCTGCAAACTTCTGTCACGTTTGCAAAAAGCTGGATCCCACTTATGACGAACTCGGAAACGACTTTGCACACGCGAGCGACCGTCTGGTGATTGGAAGAGTTGACTGCGCTGTGGAGAAGTCTCTGGGGTCTAGGTACAATATTGAGGCCTGGCCTACAATATACTGGTTCGACGGCAAAGGCAGCCCGCCCGAACAATATCCGTACAACTGGGAATACGAGTGGCTTGCGAGGTTTATCGAAGAGAAGACGGGCCTGAAACCGATAAAAGGTTCTTCAGGACAGGGCGCACCACCCCCAGTACCTCTCGGAACTAGGCCTGATCTATCAGCAATTATGCATTCTAAGCCAAATGCATCCTCAGGAAGACCAGCTGCTTCAGGCCGTTTGCCGATGATGGGTTGCCTACAGTGTCGCGACTTCTCCGCTGCCGACAACCACGCTGCAAAGTTTCCGAGGCAGAACGTGCGGTCCCTTAGCTCGCTTGCGCGGGAGCTCACGGCACCTTTCGATAATGCTACCGACAAAGCGAGGGTGATATTCACCTGGATGCATCACAACGTAGCATATGACTGTGCTTCGTTCTTCGGCAACTGTGTCCGGGGTGTAACACCTGATGAAGTCCTCAGATCTGGTCTCGCCGTTTGTTCAGGGTATGCGGGTCTCTATTCCGATCTCGCGTTGAAGGCCGGGCTTGAATGTGTCGTTATAGGCGGGCACGGCAAAGGCTACGGGCACAAAGAACTCCAACCTGGTCAAGCCTGTCCTCCTGAGTCTCAAGGCCACGCGTGGAATGCGGTCAAGATCGATTTTGGAGGCCCGAACGGCAACGGCCAGTTTTACTGGAAGTTGATAGATCCCTGCTGGGGTGCTGGCCATCTGGCTAATGATAAATATGAGAAATCTTTCCATCCCGGTCAATTCACCAACAGCAACATCGACTTTGGCCGCACTCACTTTCCGGAAAATCGCAAACACCAACATCGGGCGGACGGCCGTACGATTTCCTGGCAGGAGTATTTCATTGGTGACACAGGCGGCGAGCCTGCCTTCGTGTTTGGCAACATCGCTCCCCGCGAGGGCATCGACCGGGCTCATATGCTGCCTGCGCTGAAGCGCATTCCCCTGGACCCAGGTGCGCATGCAGCCACTGGTGGGATCGTTCGTTTCCAATTTCAGCGAATATGCGATCATTGGAATCCGGAGGTCAACGGTCCGGGCAAGGATCTACTGTACGTGCTGCCAACACAAGACAATGGTAGGAGGGTGCAAATGCCTTTCGAAACTAACGGTACATATTGGTGGTGCGACGTGCATGTCAGCAAGCTGGGTAAAAGAGGAGACAAGATCAACATCTGGACAGTCGACTCGATGGCCGGGAAAAGCAGTCGTGGAATGTCTCGGGACGAATATCTGAGACTGCAACGACAGGGCAATGGCTCAGGAGGAAGTGGACTTGCTAGCTGGGAATTGGTCTAATTGCTTGCTAGCTGGGATTTGCTTTGTGGCAGTTTGCATTGATGCATGCTTATGGGCAGGTAATGCCAAAGAATCTCCTCTCAGGTCCGATTTTACCCTGGGCTACGAAATTACGATGAACAGTGAGACGCCCGCTTTTCCTATTGCTCTTGATCGAATTGTGATTGCATATCTCCAATAATTGTCTTCTCCCAATTGAAGTGCCATTGTGCTCCTCAGAAATCATTCATGTTTGCCACCGACGGACAAGGCTCCTCAATGACACGACGTCAGTGCTCGATAAACACTTCGACTCTAGACTTGCTGCCTTGAGAAGGCAGCTGCATTTTTGTCAGCTACGATTCGTCTCATTGCCTTTCAAGATTAGATTATACAAATCTGCTCAAGCACATCGTCAGGTAGACGTCAAGCCCTTCCAGGTCTCGGGTAGCATAACCTTCGACAGAACGTCTCGAACTGCAAATCGCGCACAACCAACAACCGTACAAGAAAAGCATGTAGCGAGATGGATCCTGGAACCCATCGCGAGGATACGGCGACGTCTGGCTCATTCTTTGACCGAGAAGCGCGATCTTTATTTGTATGTTTTGGCGAAAGGGGGGAGAGATGACTTTCAACGCTGTTCTGGAAAGACTATGTATTATGTTGCGCGGGCAATGCAGTCGATACGCGTTGCTATCCCTCTGTGTGAAGATCAAAACCGGAACTGTGGGTATATATTTGATATTCGGATCTTTAGTTCTCACGTCTTACGGGCTTCCAGCAAATACAGGGCGGTAGAGGCCTGGCTGTAATTGACACTCATTGGCGTAGCGCTTCGCTCAGCGGTTTAGTGGCTGGCAAATGTGTACCTCTACATTCGGCGGTTGAATTTTTGTTTGGTCTCCTTATCACCTGGGACACTGGTTCGATTCTCGATCTGCTCTTGCTTTTTGTCATCCTTTTGCTGCATGTTGGTTTCGCGCGCAGGTGGAAAGCGTGCTAGGTGGGGGATGTTGTGGCCAGTAAATCCTTTGGCCGTCTTGATGCGACCTGTGTGAGTCAGGGAACAGTAAATGGGCAAGTGAAGCGGTAGGTGAATGGAGCAGAGCTTGCACACGCTGCTGCATCTGTCCAGCTTGATTTTGTTCGCTTGCATCTTTCGTGGCACGCTGCTTGCCTGGTCTACAACACAACGTTTGAATATCCTGAGGTGACCAAATCTGTCTTTCACATTTTTCAATCTTCTTGAAAGATTACGTCTTTGACAGTAGCATCCTAACAAGCACGAGAAATGCAATCAGCTCATCCACATCTCAGGAGAATGATATGGAGGCGCACTTCAAGTCTGCGATAACCACCAAAGCTCGTCTGCGTCGTAGATTTGTTCACGAAGCGTGGGCACATTCGCTGAGCATGATGAAGACCGCATTTATCCACACAAGCAGATCGTGGAACAAGTTACGGGCGATCGAGTTCGAGAACGAGCTCCGTGAGATCGTTTCAGTATTTCTTGACGATCTAATTAGCGATGCCGGAGACCTCATACAGCGGGGCGAGGAGCGCCTGGTGTCAATGCCACGAGTACAGGCTGATGTTGTCATGGCTGGACAAACCCCGGGTCCTGGACAGCATCAATTGGCTCTGCCCATCCGGTCGACTACCGGCAATTCTTCAAGCCCCAGCAGTCATTCCAAGAGCATTCCTGAGGCTGATAGCCAAGCTCAACAGATCAATCGGATTGTAGCTTTCCAAAATGACATCTGGGACAATTTTGAGCTCGGTTGACAGTTGCTCCTACAACTCATAGCGCTTCTGTCGCATCTTGCGATGTGCAGGTAAGATAGCTGGCCGCGTCCGGTGCAAGTCAGCGGTCTCGGGACGACATTGGAGAAAGCCAAGCGAACACCTGATTGCAAGGACATCCAGAGTATTTCCGATGTTGTGTGCGTATGGGCAATTGAGCGAAGAGTCACCCCGGCAAACCCGGAGCTCTCGACGTTTGAACACCTCCTGAAATACCTCAAAGAGACGCCAGAGTTTGCAGACTCCAAGAGCGCACGTAAAGGTGAGCATCGGTAATTTTACGGCTTGAAGTACTGATGATAATGTGGAAACTCTCATTGGTCGGGTCAGTGCATTGGTGGTCGCGGATGGCACTGAAGATGCTTCGGTAGCACCTTGTCCAAGAGGCGAGTGTCATAAAGGCTTCTGAACCGGATGTTTCTGGACCAACGGCAACGCCATTTATGACGGATATGAAGAAGTTTCTGCAAATAAATTGTTGTCGTCTCAAACCAGGCCCTTTGCCGCCCATACAAAGTGAGCATGGAACAGCCAGCATGTTCGGTCCTGCACGTCTCTTTGCGGTGCTCTCGTGATTCTGTGTGTATTCCATGATAAGTAGATACTTCGTGAAACGCGAAGTCAACAGGTCGTCGGCGTTGTTAGAAGGCGCGTTGCTTGCGGGCACGTGACCTCGTAGTATTTAGCTCTTTACGAGCTCAGTTTTACTCTTTTTGAATTTATCATCCTTGAAATCGCCTACGATAAGGCTTGTTTGATCACTTATTTGTTCTCTCGATTGGCTGTTTGAGCCTCACCGAAGTGCCTTGCCCAGACCTTACGGTCTGCGACCCTCCGACCAGCCGAGGCTTATTAGCGTCCCGAGCCGAGGCATCCTAACCTCATGCCGCTTTGTTTGTAGATGTAGCTTTGTACACTGAACGAGATACGCCAACATCGACTTCGAGGGTTTAATTCCAATGTGTTCTTTTGTTTGATACCACAAGAAAATCCATAAATCTAGATTGCGTCGTAATATTATTCCTCGCAGAGTCGGACACACCGTTGATCCATATCGGCCATTTTCCGACGATCCATCAGCTCAGCCATGCCTCATCCCACAGTTGCAGCTTCCACAGCTCTCAAACCTCTCTCGTCCAATGTTTTCGAGTCCCTCTACGCCATTGAAGGCCAAGGTGGTGGTAGGACACTAGGCTTCGGCGGCTGGACCATGGCCTTCGGCCTCCACGCCGCCTGGTCCTCCCTGTCCGACACTCAACACCATCTACGGCTGTACTCCTGCCTGGGCACCTTCCTGGGTCCCTCAAACATGACTCAGAAACTCATCGCCACGACGAACACGCTACGGGATACCCGGACGTTTGCAACCAGACATGTGCTCGTCTCCCAGCCTCAAGCCGATGGATCGTCGCGAATCGTTATGAGTTTGACGGCAGACTTTATGAAGCCGGAGCCAGGAGCATTCTTGAAGTATGCTGCCAAGCCGCTGAGAGACTATAGCCTGCCGGAGAGTGAGGGAGTATTGACGTGGGAGCAGATTGAGAAGAAAGCTAGGAAGGCGGGGGTGGAAGAGGATCGGATCACGATTGACAGGGAGGGTAGGAAGCACTTCTTTGCCAAGTACGATCAGAGAACCCCGATCGAAGGGTTTGGAGGGCAAAGTGCGAAAAGCTTGATCGCGACTGATGTGAGGTTGCCGATGGATGCGGAGGAGCCCACGGCGAAGAGCCAAGCGGAATGGTACAGGCCGAAGGTCAGAATGAGCTCGTACAGTAAGTCTGGGTCTCACTGTCCTCGAGGTATCAGAGCGCTCCTCGGTGTCTGCTACTAGCTGCGCTCGCTCTCGGACACCTGCCTTCATCTCATGTCGCTGTCATGCATTCTTGATCGCACCGAGCCTGTGCGACGCCATATGTAATTATATAACCTTGCTGACTTCCTTCCAGTCGAAACTCTACTCAACATTCCCTACATCTTGGACTCCCAAATCGCCGCCGACGCAGGTGACTTGAATCGCATCGACTGGCGGAACGAAGCAGCAGCCTGTAGCAGCCTCGAATTTGCCCTCAGGGTCTTTGTCAACGAGCTCGACTTCAACGATTGGATCTTGAATGAGAACAAATCTGTGGCTGCCGGCGTGGGCAGGACTTTCCAAGAATCATGCTTATTCGACCGAAGCGGCAACATGCTTGTCATGCTAAGCGAGCAATGCGTACTGAGACCGAAGAAGGAATTTGCCAGGATATGAGCCGCTGCTCTTGGCTGGGGAAAAGCTGATCGAGTGAATGCTTGATCCCACTGGCCTGACAGGATGGATTCGAGCAGCTTTCATGTATGTGCCAGGCGACAGAGGGCCTGTCACAGTATGACGCGGCTGGACGTGCTCGCGTCCAGTTGGACAGGATGAATGCGAGGGTCATGATCCTTTGCTTGAGAATATGAGGGGGCCTGACTTGGCAAGTAAGCATCAGCGATTCAACATCCTGCGGAGAGCTGAGATGCAACACACCCCGGAGGTGTATACAACAGCTGACCGTGTTCACGTCAGAATCATTCCAAACGGAGCACCAAGTCGCTTCTCGCGATGATTTCCAGATAGAAACATTTACGTCAGACCTCCAGCTTGGCGATGACTCCAAGTCGCGACTCAACCACTGACAATCGAGCGGCTCCACGGGATAAATGGCCAAGAGTAAGCCTCATCAGCTACCCCGGCTCCAAACGTGAGCAGTCAGCCTCACACCATGTCCGTCGCGTATGCCTAACTCGAGTGCCCCATTCCGGTCTCAGTACTGTGTTTCTGACCATAAATACCGACCTCCTCCCTTCGAGCCTGCTGCCATGCCACCGAAACATTCCTCTCGCAGCATTGCTCCAAGTCCAATACAAGTCCGGCCATTATGAAGTTCAGCCTCGCATCTGCCCTCACCTTCCTCCTGGTGGCTTCTGTCCAGGCACAAAACTGCGCTCTTTTCAACACGCCCTGCTCGCCCGAAGGCAAAGAATTGTGCTCGTGTGATCGACGTGGAATCGTAAGTGCGATTGGTCGACATGATCGAAAAAACGAAGCTGACATCGAGTCTCAAAGAACGTGTGCAAGAAGGGAGGCGATGGGCAATTGAGATGGGCCACTACTGGCAGGCTCTGCCAATAAAGTGGTTCGGCAACTAGTCTCGCTTCAATTACGGGATTGGGTGTGACATGAGACGGCAACGCAAGCAGTCTAGAGATGGAGAAGAGCAATATCAAAAAGCTGAGATCCGAGTCTCTTCAGGGCATCGATATATGGGTCCAAGACCAATACCATCGTATCTGAGTGCTCGTAGCTGACCAGGACCTTCTTCTTGTGACTGCACTGCGACAATAAAACCCCCCAGAACATGTCCATTGCATCATGGGACACTTTTACCGGAAGTGAGACGTAGTCACGTCCAGATGCACCAGATCCAAGTCACGTAGTCGACAAAGGTGAAAAACATGGGCTCCAAACAGTTGGAGCTGGGATCGGCCGTCGCATGATTGATACTCCGGACTGCATGCACCTTGTAAAGATCTCGCGCTTCTTCCCCCGTTTGCTTGATCCTGATGCGAAAAAGTCATCAAGGACGGGCTAAAAAGAGAAAGTCAAAAGAGCAAAATTTTTGGTCGACGTCAGGAATTGAACCTGCATGTGTGATTTTGTGTGGAATCAGCCCAACGCGGGAGTCGAACACGCAACCTTTCGATTGTCCTCTCGTGTAAGAGTCGAATGCTCTAGCCGATTGAGCTAGCCGGGCCATGCGACCAATTTGCAATGAACCTTTCAGTGCTTACAAACAAATATATTCCCAACAAAATCAAGCCTACGCTTTTTCGTCTCGCTCCGGACACAGCTGATGAGATCCGGGCATAGCAGGCGATCAAGTCACATCCAGAAATTCGCGGAGTGCCTTACATTGCAAGCTTCAATTCGCAAGAATATCCTTAGCACATACGCACACAACTTGAAACGCCGACATAGATTTTCGGATCAAATTAATTTAAGATCTCGTCAGCATATCCCTCCCAATTCTAATCTAGAAGTCTACATCTATATACAAGAATGAACGAAAGGACGTCGGCCGTTTACAATTTCGCACCAAACTTTTGTCGCTCATCCTTCTTGACGAGGACCTCAGAGTCGGGGTAAGGGTCAATCGTCAACGCGTTCAACGGGTTCAGCTGGCTGGCGCGGTGGAACATGTCCTCGTACACCTTGCCGTCTTCGCGGCCCAAACTGCTGTCGAGCTGCCAATCGGGGAACGCCCAGGCATCGACCAAGCGCACGGCGTGGGGTCGGATCTCCTTGAGCAAAGTCATGACGGCCTTTGTGCGCGCAAGCTGGATCTGTCTGACGGTTGTGGCGGAGGATGTGAAGAACTCGCTTGCCTCCTTCTCTAGCGTGTGCAGGGAGTAGAGGCGGAAGAGCTTGTGCATGAGTGTTCGTGTCTCCTGGTCAAGCGTGTCGGCGCGTCCGCCCGGCTGCAGTGCCTCGTAGAAGTTCTTGACGACGAGGTACTGGCTGTGTGCGGTGGAGAGTCTCCAGAAGTCGACGAGCAGACTGTTCCAAGATTGCTTCTCCTCGTCACGGTGCTTCAAGGCTTCGAAGGTTAGGAAAGCTGCTCGCCAGGCGAATGCTTCAACAATGTCCTCGTCCTTGCCGAGAACATCGAATGCGGCACCCATATCCCGTCGGTCGAGGAAGTTCTTCAGGATACGAGAAGTGTCATTGTCGGTGGCCTTGCCGGACAGTACAGCACGGGCAGACTTCAACAAATATCGGGCAACCTGCTGGGTAAGCATATAGTTGTCGCCCTCCCAAGTAATGGTCGGCAGATAGTCCGCGTACCAACTGCCGATACCAGAGAAAGACGAATAACCGTGACCACCGCATGTCTTGCGGCACATCTCAAGACCTTCAGCTGCGATAGTGGACGAGAGAGCCTTGAGACCACACGATGTAGCGTGGAGATCGGCTAGGACATCAGCGCCTGGGTTCAGCTCCTCGGGTCCAGCTCCACGCTTCTTGCTTCCCGACGAGGCTTTGCCAGCGTCCGACTTCATCTGTCGCTGATTGGCAGCGTACAGATCCATCATACCCTGTCCGGTGAAGTGAAGAGCGAAAGTGGCAGCCAAAAGCGGGAACAGCCGCTGCTGGACCATTGTGTAGTTGAGAACCTGGTTCTCGCCAGTCTCCCACTCTTTAGCATCGCGATCCTGGAATTGACGACGGACGCTGCAATATCTTGTAGCGATAGTGACACCACGAGCCAGGACCGATCCAGATTCCAAGACAATGTGTGATCGCACCCACGTCAGAGTACCGTAGACGAGCGAGGCGTTGCGAGGGCGAATGTACTTGTTGGTGTTGGGGTCGACACCTGAGAAGCGGGCAAGCATGTTGACGTGAGGGACCTTGACGTGGTTGAGGAGGAGGAAACCATTGTCCATGGTGCTGCATCCATTAGCACTCTCTCACATAGGCGTGGCAAACCTGACAACACTCACTTGTAACCGAACTTGGGACCGATATCGCCGACGTGGATGTTCTCCAGCGGCTCATGTGTCTTGAGATCTCTGATGTGCACGACGAAAGGATGAGGACCATAGTTCTTGCCCTCGATGAACAGTTGGGCCATAACCACGGCGTGGTTTGCCGTTCGTCCCAAACTTCCAATCCACCACTTGGCAGCGGTCAAACTGGGTGAGTGGATAGTGAAGGTCTTGTCGTCCGGGTTCCACGTCGCCGTCGTCTCCAAACCTCTGACGTTGCTACCGTGACCAAGCTCAGTCTGAGCATAGCAACCAATGTATTCGTACTTTTCCGCCTTCTCCAAGAACAACTTGTGCTGCTCAGGCGTACCCTGATCCCTCAAAGTGATCAAAAACATACTGGCGTGGAGACCGTATGGACCAGGCTCGCTGATCAAGCCTGTGGCTGTCTCGTAGTCGTCCAGATTCCAGCCATGCTTGACGGACAGCTGCCTGAGCCTCTTTGCGCGGGCCAGTGCACGTTGGAAGCGCTCAACACGGCCATCGAAGTAGTTGTTGCTCTTGTCGAAGACTGGATCGGCCTGCAGGACCTTCAAGATCTCATCTCGCTTGTTGATGACCTCTTTTGTGAATAGGAATTCGGACAGCTTCTCAACATTGAGATTGCTCTGACCGCGCTCTTGGGCGAGTAGCTGGGATCCCTGCGGACCGGCGGGGATCAAGTTCTTGACCCAGGAAGGAGTGGGGGCCATGGTGGAGAAGTCGAAGTCGAGACGGCACGATCGGCTTCGTATAGTACAATTGAGAAACGAAAGATGGAGGCTACAGAGCGAGGCAAGGGCACGCTGTGGCAGCCGCAGTGGCAGGCCTTATGATGGACGAGCGATGATGGCATGAAGCCTTACCTCGGCCTGCAAACCGCAGCGCTTTGCCGCTTGCAGTCTAGTCTCCCACGACGGTTGTTTCCGGATCGGCCATGCTGCTGTCATCCCTGCGTTTTCCGAATCTTTATCTGATCCTGCTTGTCACCTCCAAGAATTTACGCTCTTGTACGGCCGTACTTGCTATTTTGCTTCAGCGAGGCCGTGCCGAGGTCCACTTCAGCGCGACTGCTTGCGATACCGGCTGCATATTACAGCTACGATTTCAAAACCCTGGCAGGCGGAAATCGGGAACAGACATTGCTCTTCAGGAGGCATCTGGAAGGACCTGTCGAGCACAAGAGGCTCGCCATGGGTTTTGCCTCATTGTGATGAGACCATCTCCTTCGTTCGCAACTTTGGACTTGTGTAAGTGGCATGCAGCGTTTCTGTTCTTGAGAGACATGAGCAACCGTCTTCCGACCGAGGAAGCTACGAGCAAAGCGAGAAAAGATGCGATCCGTCGCCTTTTGGATGAATCACTACCTATGGCGACACTTGATAAATCACTCAGCTGGTAGTCCGTTTTGCTTTTCGTTGCTGCTGTCGGTCACCTCGGCATTTCGAAGGTCAGGCAGCTTCGTTTGCTCGAGATCCAGCGATGGCGTGGTCAGATGGCTGGTGTCTTGCTCGCACTCGAAAAAGGTACGTACTTTACTTGTGACAGTTGTGTTTCACAATAGCCGAGATCGGCAATACAAAGTAGGCTAAATCAAAACCTAAACCTTCTTAAAACGCTTGCTTAATCTTATCTCCAGATACCTCCGCGACGATGTAGATCAGAAGCATGGAAACCTTGCAATCGCAGCACATGCAAATACGCTAATCGACTCTAGCACATGCTTTTGTGACTCGACATGCTTTCCTTAATCAGCACACTTGCACCATCTGACCATTTATCTTGCCTTGCGCATGCGATAATGGCATTTGTGTCGGCATTTCGAGATGGATTGGAGCCTTCATGGGAACGAGCGTGGCGTTCCTGTCGGCATTCTCTTCCTCGAATTGCTTTTTGTTGATAGGGCCGCCCAGTCCACTTGATCTACTCGCCAGGACCGTCTTGCGGCCGCGAGGCAACATGATCTGTTCGTACTTGAAAAGCACCGTCTCGACCTCTCCAAAACTTTCCCATTTCTCGTCAACGAGCAGCTTGCCCAAGTCGCAAGCATCAAGAATGCCGATGTTGGCACCCAGACCTTTGAAGGGCGTTGTGTTATGGGCCGCATCTCCAAGCAAAGTGACCCTGCCACGAGGTAGCTTTTCGGGTGGCACATACTCAGAGAATCGAATTTGAGGGTGCCACGGGCTCGAAGGGCCAGCGCCTCGAACAATGTCTGACAATAGTTTGGGCATATGGCTGATGGCACTCGTCGCTTTCGCAAAGAGTGCTTCCTTGCTCGCTGACCGGACCCACGCCGTATCAGCCGTGGGGTCATCAGACTTGAAGGATATCAGATACCACCATTTTGCTTCGTCCTTTTCGCGATCCGCTTCGATTTGTATCAGAGTCAGGTGCGATTGCAACCCATGAGCGACGATGGCCGAATTAGCAATCTCGTGGAGTTGACGCAGCTTTTCACCGGAGACTGTGACATCGCCATTGATTGGGACGAAGTTGTGCAGCTCAGGCTCGGGATGATCGAGCATTTGGTTTCGAACGACGCTGCCAGCGCCGTCGGCACCGACAAGGATTGATCCGCGCGCACTCGTGCCATCCATGAAGTGGACTGTGACCCCATCGACGTCTTGCTCATAGCTCTTCAAGCGTTTACCAGTTTGTACGTCGAGCTTCTGCAGTAGCCAGTTTCGCATGGCTTGTCGTCCAGCAACGATGGCCGTCGGTCGTCCGTTCCTCGGCGCTCCACTCATCTTTGCCTGGAAAATTCCTTTGTCGGCATCAAGAAATGTCAGGGTGTCTGTTATCCCGGATACGCCGTTTGACGAAGTGACTTGCCAGTCGCCCATGTCTTTGGGCATAAATTCTTCCAGGCCGAGCAACGCGCTGTCGAAATGTTAGAGCCGGAGGCACCGAGGTCACCAAGACTTACTTGTCAAGGACGAAGCCACCTCCCCTCCGAGCCTGCAAGTCGTCCTCCCGTTCGAAGATCTCGAAAGGGATGTGGTTGCCACGGAGGATCTGTTCTAGACAGGCGCCAGCCGGACCTGCGCCGATGATGAGGACTTTTTGTTCGACGGTCATTGCGATGAGACCTTGAGCTCTGAGCTGAGATGTGGAAGCTCGATCAGGTCGTGTGTGGGTCAAGATCAGAAACGCTCTCTCCTTCTGCTTTGTCTAAATTCGAAGTGTGCGATGGCAGCATGTCAACCGAAAACGTGGGCATTTTTTATATCACATCGATGCTGAAGATGACCAAGCAACTTGGCCAAACTCGGTGTCTGTCACCCAAGATCATCCGCGCTGTCCGTTCCGCGAGCGCAGAGTTTGCCGATGAATCCGGTGCTTAATGTTCCGTGAAAGCGAGGTTGCCGTATTAGACCTAACCGGAGAGTCAAACGGAAAGATGGATCGCACTACCGACTCCAGTCTCCTTTCGGCCCTCCACCGTTTGATGGAAACTGTGTCTAGCGAAAATGGAAGTCGGTTCGGGGTCTGCTGCAGAACCAGGTAAAAACCTTGTTCAACCGGACCGGGAACTCGGCCTGCGGAAAGGTTGACCCACACCGCGTGGTTCGGACTCAGCAGGGCTACGAAACACCGAACATCGCCATGTCTCTACACTGAGTCTTCCGAATCTTGCGGCGCTGACTAATTTGGAGTAGATCTTTTGCAAACGTCAGTGCTGTATACTCTGATCGCCAAGTTCATAACTTGAATCTTGGTAACTTTCACACGTTAGTTACACAAACTACTGGTGAGCTTGTATTTTCTCAAACCATTTCATTGCAACGTTTCCATTGTAGTCATTGTCTTGATAGTATGACATAGCTCATTGCCCATTCTTGTGTACCATCGTTCATTGGTGTGTCTGCAGTCCATCCGAACCCCGGGCAATCTCTGGCCTGACACCAGGAATGGTCCCCACATTCGTCGTCCCAGCCATGCTCATATAAGCACTCCCTCCCGCCATACTCGATAAATCATAATCGCTCCCAGCATCATACCCGCCACCGTTGTGGCCCACGTACGGATGCTCGGAAACGATCGTCGGCTCAACCCTCGTGCGGGCGTCAGTCTTTGCATCAGTGACCATTGATATTCCTGCAGGTGGCCTCCAGTCACCAACATAGCTCTTCGGCTCACCGATCGCGTCTTGCGGTCTCAGATCATCCTCACGAATGCCGTTGCCTCGGTCGTTGATGGAGCGTAGTAGTCGCTGGATGAAGTGTATTCCCACCAGAAGGGCGATCAGGACAGGCACGCCTAATCCGACGCCCAGTCCGACTCCAAGCTTGCCGGTTGAGTCCAGTCCGCTTGACGCTACAGCTGGAACTGGGCTGGATGAGGGCATCGAGCTTGAGGCAGCGGATTGACCGGCAAGGGCCGAAGATGCGACGGTGGCTGCAGAGTTCCCATCGCCGGCCGACGTTACCGACGGCGTATTCGAGGGACTTGGGCTTAGGCTCGTTGAGAATGTAGTCTGCATTGAGCTGGAGCTTGGGCTGGTCGGTCCATTGCTGCTTGGCGATGAGGACGATTGTAGCTGGAGGATTGTTGACGGCGAGCTCGAAGATGACGAAGGTGGAGCTGACGTTCCTAAGCTAGCAGCAGCGCCAGACCCAGTGATGGAGAACTGTGGGCTGTAATTCACATTGCTGCTGTCCGAATCGCTTTTGATTTCCAAAGCGTAGTTGGAGCCCTCGGGAAAATCGGAAGGAATGTTCCAGGTGTAGCTTCCCGTGTTCGTATATCCGGTCACAAGGGTTGCAACTGTTCTCAGATCCGAGCTCGACCCAGACACTACCAATAAAGTTATGGTGCTATTAGAGCGATTGATCCATTCAATTTGTGAGGAAGTCCCAGCTTTGGTGCCTGAGAAGGGCCCGGAAGTAAAGAAATTGTTGAGCTGAGCAAATGAAACTTTGGACAGGGCGCCTATTAGCAAGGCGCAGGTACGACAAACGCGCCAGGCGACCATGATAGCCGATCTCACACGCACAGCGAATGTGGGAGACAGCGCAAACAATGAAAGGGAACACTCCCCCACCTATATGTCTATGAAACATAGCCACGGCGATTCCAGCCCGCTGCTGGAGGACCGAATCGACGGACGACGCGATTCTGGCCAACGTATAGTAAGTGCCATTTCAAGCCCTTGGGCAGTCGGCTTGTGATGGTGCGAAGCCATCTCTGAGACTGCATATCAGCCTTGTTGGTGTGCACGGCTCGAGGCAATCGCGCGAAGCCGAAAACGGCTAGATCGCAACCCATGGCGTCGAATGTTGCTGCCAGACGGCAGAGACTTGGAATCTCTGCAGAGAGACTCGCGAAATAGCTAGCGGATTGGAAGCCGATATGGGATAGCATGATTCGGCGCCCTGGCGCCTTCATGCCTCCGGCCTTTTTGTCTTTTCAGACATAAAAACCACGAGGCTCAAAAATGCTTGACCCTGAAATAGCATCACATAAACAGACCAGCGACCAGGCTTGCCCATGGCAAATTTCTTCGCCATGGCATGCGCGTCTCAAGGAAACGCTTCTGAAGGCTTATACAGGTATGGCTCGTGATATTCGGACCAGACCAGGAATTTTTGGCCGCGAAAGCCTGATCCACCCGCGTGTATAGCGACGCAATTTTTGACCTACTTGCGAGTCTGTGCCCGCGATTCTGTTTAGGTCAATGTCGATGATAGGCCAGATGGCTCTTGGATTGCTCGTGTCGGGCGTCGGCATCTGCTGGTTGTAGCTCAAGCCACGATTGCAAATCCTCTCCTCTGTCGGCACTCTCGAAGCCTAACCCAGTTCAGTCCTCAATGCCGCTCGCGGCTGCATTTTTCCTGTACAGTCGGAACTGGATAAAGATGATGATGTCTTCGCCCACGGTGCCCACAGATCCGATCAACCACGGCAGGTTGGTGATCACGTAACGCTTTTCAACCGAGTGAAAGAGAATCTGAGCGCCATACGTCAGGTTGCCCATCATTGAGAGAATGAAGAACAAAAGCGATAGCCCTTCACACGACTGATCTCTGAAGTTCTTGACGATTTGCGGTATTCTGGCACCTAGGTAGGCAACGGCAGATGCATAACCCAAGACAAGCGCTGCGATGTTGTCCTGCTCATCGACATTGGGGGTGCGATTAGGGGGAGGAGTGGGTTTCCAGGCACCCGCAGCGTATGCGATGGCCCATCCTGCAGTACCGACGGCGCAGATGGCGACGATCGCGAAGAGGTTCTTGAAGAATGCCCTCTTGCTGCTGACCTCTTCCTCAATCGGCTTGAGTCCGTCTGGACCTCGCCTACTGAGCACGCTGCTTCGGCGTCGGCTGCCAGGAACATCGGTACTGCTGCGACGGATCAGTGGTGAGTGCTCGTCTGATGGGGCAGCAGTGCCGTCTGCATCGGTCGCCACAGCCGAACCGTTTTGGTTAATGGTAGATCGATCCTTTTGTCCTCTGATGTAGTTGTAGAACAGCACCTGACCTAGCAAAGCGGCGTCTGCAAACAAGTACCAGATGGATAGTGCAACGACCGTTGGCACCAGACCTGCCAAGATCGCACCGAGGAAATTTGTGAGATCACCAAGGAACCAAATGACCAAGAATGCCAAGGATAGGCCAGCTGCTGAGCCAGAGACATAGTTCTCGTAGACTTGAGGAGCCTAGAAAGAGGACATCAGTCAGTGCTAGTTGTGTGACCTGATGTACGCGGAGCTGCCAACGCCAAAACAGGTCGTGTATGCACTCACCAGCAAGAAAATCCAGCATGCCAACGAGATAGAGCCGAAGATGCCACTGAGAGCTTCATTCCATTCGAGCGGTATGGACTCGGCAACTTGCGCAGCCATCGTGAACTTATGGTCCACGATGTCGAGGGTGTGGAGGTTGAATGACGAAAGTAATGCAGGTCCCACCAGAAGAAGGAACGACAAACCACTCAAATGCTTGAGAACGACCCAGGTGGAACACAATAGCGGAGAAAAGTCTATGTCAGCTTGTATAACATGCAATGATGCTTGAAAGACGACCCTCAGATGCAGGATGATGTTGATAGGAAAAAATGATGAGAAATTCGGGGGCTGCAAGTGGCAGCTTCTTTCGGCAGAAAACCCCGATGGCGGCTCAACACGACCGCGCATCCCTGCCTTTTGCAGAACATCGACGACCACCTCTGCTGGCAGTTCAGCCTCGACCAGCGAGGATCGAAGGTGAAGTCGCGGAGCCTTATAATCCTATACTGTACCTTCATGTCGGTTTGGCCTCGATCCGCTCTACCGGCACACAGTATGGAGGTCGTTGCAAATCTCATGGGCACGCCATCTTGATCGTTAAAGTCAAAACTGCTTCGCCGAGTACCAAAGCATCGATTCAGGGGGTACATGTCAAGCTACCCAGGAAAGTGATTCCATGTGGAATTCACTGGCTACCAAGGCATCTGCAACAGAGACCATGCACCCAGCCCCCCGCAAAAGTCGTGCTCCACGCGTTCAGGTCAGTCATTCTCGGCACATTTGATTCAGTCGGTGCTAGTGTACTCTAACAGCGACTTCTGGATGGCGGGTTTGGCCCCAAAAGGAAAACGAAGAAGTTCAACCAGAAATAGCACAATCCGCACATTGAGTGAGAGGCTAAGTCTTCGTGGCCTTCTCGTTCCCGGTCTCCCCAGTAAGCTCAGAGTTCGCACCGTCTTTCCTGCCATTCGACATGGAGAACTCAACCTTCTCCTTCTCCCCTGAGCTCGCTTGATCGCTGTTCTTGTTAGCCGATCCTCAATGACATCGCTCCGATCACAAACCAGAAGTCCTTGCAACCAGCTAAATCAACGGCGATCAATAGCGTATCAACGTGTCCTCTTTTCTCATAGGTCCGAAGGATGTCGCGCCGGTTCCCGCCGTTAATCATCGTGTCCTCTCCCGGGCAGCCCTTCCATTGCATTCTTACCGCTACTATCGTGGGATCGAAGTTGGCTTCGAGCGCCGGATGGACCTCGCGGAGAACCTGTATCAGATGGCGCGCCACCTGGGCTTTGATGTGGTGGGAAAAATGCATGTCCGAGCTGTGCGAGTCACAATTACTCGCAACCATGATGCCAACCGATTGGTCGCTCCCATTGATGTAGATGCGCTTGCCGTCGGCGGCTCGGATGTGAGCAATGCAGTCGGTCATCGTTCTGTTGCGTCAGTTTCGACCACTTGGCGTCAGTGCTTGAGTTTTGCATTGTTGAATGATTTGTTCTTACGTGGATATTCGACAAGCGAGCTTCACAGGAGGTGTGACCAGAAACTTCTGGTGATTGGATTACTAGCAAAGAGGCTCTCAGATACAAGCGGATTTCATCAACACCAAAATGGCCAGGGAGAAGATATTTGCCGCACGGACCATTGTCGCCATCCAGGTCCAGCAGTGGGCCTATTCACCGCTGCGATCCTCTGACAGATATTCACCTCCCTGCTATGAATGAACAGAATGCCTCTCCCGAAACACCACCATCTTCCTTCGGCAAACCACCGATTCGGTATCACCAATCAACTGATTGCGACCTGTCTGAAACAGCTCTGTGTCAAGTATGACCTGTTTTGGATTGGCAGAGACGCTTCAACTTTGGTGGAACGCCTTTCTTCGACTAATTATCAAACAAAATCCAGCTCGAGCTCATACGTATCCCCGACTTTACGGTCAAACACAGCGTTGTTCACAGCAGTCCAGTTTTTAGCCGTAACGGTAGTCGGATTAATGTTCTCAGCGCCTCCATGAGGCGTCCAATGCACGAGGATCCTCCTAGTCCTAGGCCTTGCGACCCAGCTTTGCTTGAAATCGGGCGCGCTGGCAACTCGCGCTTGGCAGTAGGCCGGGAGCTCTCTATGCAGTGCGTCCAAGGCGGCTTTATGGGCTTCTGCGTCGAGCATGATCGGGAAACCGCCGCCGTCAAGACAGATATAGTCTACCCAGCCACGCTGGAGCTGTGACCATGCCCTTCCGTTGCTGAGCGCCGGTGTCAATTTAAACACAAACCCCCGCTCCTTGGCCATGACGGCAGATGATGGATCGAAGCTCGCAGATCGGGCCGATCGGGTAGTTTCGGTCAATGTGGAGTAGGAGTTGACAGCTGTTGTGTCGGAATCCATGTATGTGGCGTACTTGGTGCTAGCACTATTTCCTGTGTGCAAAGGAACATGAAGAGGGAATTCATGGCTTTCTTATCTTCATAAATGGGGTCGGATAAGGTGGACGCAGCAACGTGTTGGCACTACGTCCTCATGTCTACTTTCACTGAACAGTGCAGGCTCAAACAGTACACGCGGCGGAGCGCTGTTGGAGCACGAAAGCACTGGCAATCTTCTTGGCGGAATTTGGAAGCTGGCAAGAACTCCTTCGCTGCGCGGGCCGATGATTCTGACGGGAGTTTGTCATCTGATTCCACTGAGGGCTGTACCTGCAAACCCTGCTATCCGCAACCGCTAAGATATGTTGGGCCCAAAATCAAACCGCAACAAACTCTGCCCCAGACGCGCGTGGCGATGATCCTCGCATCACTGACGTAGTCTGATCAAACGAGCAAGAGCGGCCTCTCAGTCTGACCACCAGTCAAGTCCGCTCTGGCGAGGCAGGGCAGACGTTCCAGGCTTCTCACGTGGCTACTACTTCTGCGTCGGTCCGACAAAGTCGAGTTCAGCATGATCAATCTGCACCCCGCGATTGGAGACACCACCAGCAATATCCGGTCAGTTCTACGCAATGGCGATTGATCTGGGATTCTTCTCCCTTGTGGTTTCCGCATCCACTACACTACAAAGCTCACAATTCCTTAGTTTCGAAGTGAGCGCACTTGCAAAATGCGGAGTGTCGGAGAAATGCCTCTGAAAGAGATCCTTGACGAGCTCAAGCAACGCGCCACATGCCCCGTCAAAGTCACCCATATCGAGAGTTGCAGGTAGAGCTTCGGTGGAGCAGAGTCTGTCCATCTCCGCCTTCTCGGTCCTCGATTACTCGTTCTCATTGCTCAACTTTCGTCTCAACAAAGATACGAATGGTCTACTGTTGGTCAGGAAAGGGTCTCTACCCGGGTGACTGAGTGCGAAGCAAAGCGGAAGCGAGTCACAGAACTTTTCATGAATCCTTCCATCAACAGTCAGGGGCCAAATATCGATCTGTTGGAAGACTTGAGCTGTCAGTTTGCTGTTGAAACAAGCACAAACGGCAGACGAGGTGGAACTTTCTCAGAATATGGATGCAATTGACAAGCCAAATTACAACAGTGACAACAGCGCATCTGCAATTGTTTCGACTGCACATTTTGGCCCGCCCTGGTTATTCGCCTGACAACCCCGACTATCAAATCCGTTCGCATCTTTGGAAGATTGTGTCGCAGCCACGATGTATCTCTGACGACTTGAAAAACCTATCCTTGGCCCTCTTACCCATTCGCTAGTGCCACAGTCTCAATCCCGACACAACTCTCATCCTTCCTGGCCTTGTCTGACCTAATCAAAGTGCCAGTCATCGTCGTCCCCGATAGCCTCATCTTCGCCGCTTCTGTCAATCTCATGTGTCAACTCGGCGATAAACAGATCAACACCATTCCGGTCGGCGATGGTTCGGCTAATGGCCCTCCAGTTACATGGCGTAATTACAGTGCAGTCAAGCTGAGCCCTCCCGCCCTGATGGACCCATTCGACAGTCACAGACCTGATAAGAGGCTGACGCACATGCTGGTGCTCACGTTGGTGGTCATAGTCACGGGAGAGCTGAAATCCGATCTCATTCGTCGCCTCCTCCATCACCTGGTCATAATCCTCCATATCGAGGACGGCGCAAAAGGCAGCTGGCTGACGCAATCGGACACCGTTGGGCCAGGTCTTGTCGTGGCACTCGAAGCAGATGACCTTGATCAAGAATCCTCTGGTCTCGTTCTCGGGCTCCGGCTCTGACGAGGCTCGAGACATAAAGGCGCAACTGTTTGACTTTTGGCGCAGGCTCAAGTTCGGCTCTGCTAGAGGTGAGCATTCAGTAGCTACGATGACCATGGTTTCTTACAAGCAAAATGTATTTCCGGGTCCGACGAATTGCTCGACAGCGTTGCGTGTCAGGGCCGGCTGTGACACTGAAGTGGAAGAGATCAAGGTCCAGCTGTTGCGAAAACAGTTTTCTGAAGCTTGAGGGAGGGCCACGTGATGCGCTTGACCATTACATTTGCAAGATTGCTATTGACACGGGCAGTCCGAGCCTGACGGCTGTTTCGGGGTTGAGTGCGACAAATTCAGGAGCACAGCATCAGTTTCTACTTGGGCAGGTAGCTTCAGACATACTTCGCACCAAGCCAAACAGACGGCGACCATGAATGCACAACGAAGTTTGACGATACTACACCATATCAATACCCAAGCTTTCTCCACTATGTCAATCGACAAATACGAGAGCCATTGTATGCATATCCGGCTTTGCCCTCGTCTCGGCATCCCGTGCCAACGCCACCACAATCACGGTCGGTCCGTGAAAGTCGCACATCGTGCGGGCCACAAACGGCCAATTCCACCTATTGACTCTTGTAGGCGGAGCCGCAAACCCCGGTCCTCCAGAATGACCCCATTCGACCCAAGTTCGCGCAACGTCCACAATCGCCAACTCGTGGTGCATATTTTGAGCATAAATATGGTCCCTTACACCTTGCAATAGCTGTCTGAACATTGTTGGTCCGTCATCCATGTCCAGAATGATGCAGGCTCCGTCGCAGTAACGTCTTAAATCGCCCCAATCCAGTCTCACGAGGAAGCCTCTATTACTGACCGGGGGCTGATGGGGGTCTTCCTCGGGGTCTTCCTCATTAGGAGATTCGTCTTCGTCTTCGAAACGCGGCGAGGTAGGGATTTCCGAGCTTGGAGATGTTTTATATGCAGGGGGGCTGGAAAGTCCGCGAAGCTTGGAACTGGATGGCTCCGGATTTCCAATCTCATAGCTCTGAGCTGCAGGGTCTTGATTGGCAGGACCTGGGTCGATGGACTCTGTCGAGGTGGGTTGCAAGGTGGTAGGTCTGGGAAGAGCGGGCCACGAATTGGTAGGCGACGGAGTCTCGGTTTGTGCATTTGAAGATTCCGCTACATCCGACCCTGAAGCGGCAAGCTCTGTACTGGCAGACCCTGCGGTCATGCCATTCCTCGACTTCCGAGGCGGCCGGCTAAGAATTTTCTATCAGGCTGTCAGCGTTGAAGCTCCTCAGGGAGCATTAAACTGACCGGAGGCATTTGTGCAATGTATTGACGACTCTCTTCTATATCTTCAGCAGGCGGAGAACCATCTAATGTCGCCTCAGAACAAGGGCGCGAAGACGTGAATTTATGGGCCGTGAGCAATACTTGCTAGCTGTGTGTCTTTTGTTTGCTGTGCTTGGAAACTACGCCAGTCCACGCATTTGCAAAAGCTGCAAGCTTTACATCTGATGGTTTTGTCGCCTGCCTGCTGCGGCAGAAGTGAGTCCTTATTTGGATATCGCTTAAGGTGTTTACTACTATGTCCGTGACAATATGTTAAGCGGCACGGTACGGACTTTAATTTTCCTGACCTACACGATGACGGAATTGGAAGTCTGCTTGAAGGGCTGATTATCTGATCTCAATGCCTGATGGTTTTCGCTCCGTCTGACAGATACAGACCACGTGCAGTATTCTCTCACAAACGACTGAGCAGGCGGGCTATCCCTGGAGCTTTCTATCTTCCTGGACCGACTGAACAGCTCCCACAGCTCGATTGGTTCTCACATGCTGTGGTCACGGTGGTGGCGACAGCCGTGCCACAATCAAGTCGATGCCGCCTCTGTCCGCGATGGTACGAGCAACGCTCAGCCAATTACTGGGGGCGATTATCGTCCCCGAGGGAGGCCCTGCGTTCTGTTCGTCGCCAGTGTGCATCCAGGCCACCCGCAGAGTTCTAAATTCGCCTGGGAGCTTATGTTGATGATGGTCTCGCCAGTGTTGGTCAAGAGACAGATGGTCTTCCAGCTGATTCATCAGTTGGGTTTGCATCATGAAATAGTCATGCATATTGAGCATGGCGCAGAGTCCTGCTGGCTGTTTTTCGCGTTCGTATTCGATACAGTCGCACGCAATCTTGATCAGGAATCCCCTCTCCGGTGAGGCGACACTGGCTGTCATGATGGAAGGGGCCGAAGCGATGCTTTGAAAAGAGCAGAGAAATCTGAACCAAGTCAATAAGTCAGCCGTTAGTAGCTGAAATGTCGTATTTACCTAAGTAAAACGCAACAGCTTTAGTTCCTCACCTCTGGGAATCTTGTTCGGACCTTTCTTTTTTCCCGGGCACAACTAGGGCTGCGATCTAAGCCCCCTCTTATCAATGGCTTGTCGGTTCTACAATATCAGGCATTACCTGTTTGGTAAACCGCATCGGCACTCTGGGCCATGTTTGCGAACACGTCGATGCGGAAAACGACCAGTGACGATTGCTACAGCGAGAGAATGCGTTACACATATGAGTAAGCCGGACACGAAGGAGCAACAAATGCTGTTATCCAAAATGAAATTGTGTCAAGGCAGCCATGGCAGATCTAAGCTGGCAATTCAAGCAGACTTGTCTCGAGCCCTTGTCAAAACGCAGCATATTTCCCAGCTCCGAGAACCTTTGTTTGTGCATGTTCTGTCAGGGACTGTGCCCAAAAGCTCTATCGTCATCTTGTACAATCATTGTTGGATGCTGATCCCTATATAATGCTCACTACCATGCGACTTGGTATCCAATATTCGATGCTTCCCTTCCTCAAACAGCAAGAGAGCGAGGTTACAAGCTGCCTTCAATCCGAGACACTGATGCGCACCCATTTCGTTCAGCAGTCCATGAAAGCTGAGGTCACAACCAGGATCGCGTTGCCCTAGCTATCGGTCATGGTCTTGCAGATGAGCCCTCAATCGTCCTGATCAGCAGATGTGTCAGGTGTTTCGATTCCCGATCGGAGCCACTTGACTTAGTCGGCTCACCAATTCGATTCTCCACTTGAAACCCGGTAGCCCCAAGTTGACTTGCTTGCAACTACATCTGAAGCGACAGCTCACCTTAAAATTAGGTTGTGTGGGTTCGAGGCATATCAGGATGCCAGATTTCCCTCGTGCCACCAACCCCATATCAATCCCTATCCACTGCCGCCAAGTTGACATTCACTGCTAGAACATCGATACTGCTGCGAGCAGCAATCATGTTGGACACGGTTGACCAGTTCGAGGCAGTAACCGGCGTTGGCGCAAACCCACACTTCGATTCCCACCAGATGTTCACGGCAACAACCTCTGCACGACGGAGGTAAGGAAGGCTGTCCTGAAAGCTTTGGTTGGTCTTGATCAACTCGTGAGCGCGGTCGTGCAACGCGGCCAGGACGAGCCCACGAAGCTGCTCCATCATCGTCGGAAAGTCCTTCGTGTTCAAATCGGCACACATGCCTCGGCCTTCGCAAAGCGTGTTGAAGTTATCTTTGAGCCTGAAAGCTGGCCCCCGTGCAAGCCAAGTTGGAGTATCCACGAGACAGGAAACCATTCGGATCAAGAAGACTCTTTGCTGGGGAGTTGTTGGACGCGAGCTCTCGGGTGTGGATGGGCTTTCGACTTCAGCCTGGCGAGGACTCGAGGAAGCGGGCTCGGTCGATGGCGAGACCATGTTGAAAAGTCGCTAGGATTTTGCTTGAATGGATGCCTAGTCCGAGCGAGTATTGTTGTCGCGACGAAGTCGAAGGGTTTTACTCGCTGACAGATTGCAGCTGCACAGAAGTGATCGGAGCGGGAAAAGGTTGTTGGGTACATTACGAAAGCGAGACCAAATGACAAAGATCTAAGTGCCTGAGAATCATTGTCGCGTGTTGACTCAAGTGAATGTTGGTAGTTGATTGTTCCAGCATCTTTCACGCATCAGAGTCAGGCATCTGACTGATGGTACAGGCTGCCGCGCCACAGATGGCGGAGCCTGATACCTACGGAAGGATACAGGGGAGGACTTGATGGCATGTTCGCGGATACTTTTCTGCGCATTCAATCTGGGGCTGGCTTCACGTCTGGCGAGTCTGTTGTCTAGATCGGCAACTGCCTGTCTCAATCGCACACCGCAGCAACCTATTGGTACACAATTATCGAGGGTGATCTATACGCCTGCTGTCAACACGTACTACAGAGAAGCCGATCCGGACTCATGTGGATGTTCAATTGAGGTACTTGGATCTGACTGTCATCTCGAAATAGGGACAATCATCGGAACGCTCAGACGCCGCGGTCATCAACGACTCGGTGACAATGCGTCCATCTTCGTAGTCGCTGTCTCAAGAAAGCGTGCTGTTTGACCCTAGGCACTCCAACTGCTCAAACCACATGTATCATGCCGCTGGGCGGTCAAATTCGCGATAAGTCATCACAGTTCGACGTAAACCTCCAGCGTGTCTCTCAAATTGCGGGTCTGAATGGCTTGCGCCACAGCACCCCAGTTCTCTGCGTCGAAAGGAGTGCTCGCCAAGGTGTCCATTCCATCCCAGTGGACATGTATGCCCATGACCCCAACATTGTGGAGGACAGCCCGGTGGGAGGTCAGCGTCGAAACCATCACCCCTCTCCGCGTTACAATCGGCAAACGCGCGCGCTCCTGACACAACGCAACAGATCGTTCTGCATATTTGAGTCGGCATACATGTCGAACGGAGCGCAAATGGTCGTCTGGCGACACACATATTCAAAGTCGGTCTTCTGGTCGTTGGTCAGTCTGCCGGGCTGGTTCCTGGCAGGAATGAGCTTGATGAGGAATGCTTTCTTGTTTACATCACAGTGGCTGGGTCTCATGGGGTTGGGAACGTAATGGACTTCCTCTGTCTCCAGGCTGCCTGTGCGAGTGCCCTTGGACTGTGGGAGGCGTGGGGTGAGTCCTCTGTCGAGCAAAGCGCGCTTCTTCTCGCGAACAGTCGATGCGGGGACGCCGTACTGGTTTAGCAATAACATAGCGTCTAATTTTCGCCTGCTATTCATTCAACCAGCGCTCAAAAGAAAATGGTTTGCGTCACCCAGTTGTGGTGAAGACTACCTCTCACCTGCGATTCCTAACTCGCATCTCGAACTCAGCGTGCTGACTGGTCTTGCAGCATGCTCGATCGCCTTCACATGAGCGTTCCTCATACATAAAAACAGAACCGAACAACAGAGTAACAGAGTGAATTGATTGAAGACTGTGATACGCGCTCGGCCTTTGTGGCAGTCAATGCTCATGTTGTGCCCCTCGCTTGCCCGCAGGGCCCTCGACACCCATGACTCCCTTTGGAACCTGTGTAAGCACAAAACAAACAAACCCACGACGCGAGCTTCCCGGTATCGACAAGTTCGAGATATGTGTACGATAGGAAGAGGGAAAGGAATGTCGACAGTCACTTCTTCGTCCTCGTCCACTTGGGTGTCTTCGGTACCACCACCGTAATCTCCTTCTCTTTACCCTTGCCCTTTGGCTCCACAGTCACGACGCCCGCACTTGTCTTTGGCCTTTCGTCGACCGCCTTGCGCTTTCTGCTCGAACTTCTGCTTGGCCCACTGCTCGAACTGCTCGGCTCGCCGGACTCCACCGGATCGGATGTGGGGATTTCGTGACATCGTAGAAAGTCCTCTCTCGTGACCTCTTCCAAGTCCGGCTCTCCTGCCGAAGTGATGGCGGGCTGATCCGGTTTGTCATTGACAAACTTGGACGGCATAAAGAATCTGAGTATGATCCAATCTGAAGTAGCGGTGGTTTTGCTCTTCTTCGAGTATCTCGAGGCCAAGAGGGGCCAGTTTCCGATGCCGACTATCGTATGTTTACTGCCCGGAAAGCCGATTGGGTAATCCGAGTGATAATAAGCCATTCTCTCAAACTTACACCGTACCACCTGCGCAATGTCGAGCTCTGTGCCTGATTTTGAATTGGTCCGGGAAATCAACTGCGCCATGCCGAATCGACAAAGCTCCTCGACCGCGGTGTCGTAGTCGGTGGTATGGAGAGACGCCACGAATGGACTCCAGTCGGACCAGTAATGCCCCGCTGGTGTATTTTCGACTTGTAAGATGCAGTTAAAAAGGACGTGATCCGTCACTGACCAAGGGTATGGTACATTGACGTATGGAACTGCGTATATGGCCTTGCGTGTCTCTTTCGTTGCCATTCGATTGCTCTCGTCGTATCTGAAGCCCTCGGGAAGGTAAATTCCTTGCATATACTGTCGGTGGCCCGTTGTAATTCTGCGGACCATTATGGAAGACTGCTGGATGAGTTTTGTGATGCGGCTTTGTTCTGCGGCTGTGAGTTGAAACGGCTTCCGGGAATATCTGCAGGGAAGGAGGTCTGTCGCCCAAAAAAAGGAGAGTGAATGTCTAAATGAGCATGTGATTGTTGGAGACAACAAAATGAAAGCTGCTGTATTTCTGTAGAGTCAACGTAGGAGGCTGGGGAGAATGGCAGTCACCGAATACTCAGAACCCATGCCAGGTGCTATCTCTATCCCACTTGGCTGACGCTTGCTCCCATGGCACGAGAGAGTGCTCGTCTCCGTGTCAACCATTACCGCAATAACCAGCAAAAGACCTCAATGGCCAGTCCGTTGACCAGAATCGTCAATCATGTGGTCCGTCAGAAGGTCGGACATCCAGTCACAGCAAGTTTGCTGAAATGTCAATAAGTTCGCCGGTGGCTGGACTTGAGCCACACACTACATTATGCATTCGGTCTTTCAACATCACATTCGAGATTCAGGGTCAAACAAAGCTCAGACCAGCTGGAAGGTCCGCCGTCGTCCCGACTGGCCGGAACTCCCGGCTCCAAGCTTCGGAACCGGCGCTAGCCTGCGGTATGTAACGTGGAAGCAAACTCAATTCTGGCCTTCGAAAGGGGGCAGTTAGGGATTGCTATCGTCCTTCAGTCAGGTTGAAGCTGTGCGCAATACAGAAGTAATCTTTGCCGAAAACTTCGGTTGCCCGGTGGCAGGCCAGAGATGCACAGATTGTCACGGACATAGGAAGGGGCCGTCAGTCGGGGACTCACGG
>UYJD01000002.1:258909-295585 GCA_900618795.1 Cyanodermella asteris
GTCAACCAACCCGTGCCCGCGTTACACAGATGTTCTCCATCAAGTGCGGTTACACAAATAGTGAAATTCCACGAAGAGGTAACATCCATTTCAATCGTGGTGATTGCAATTATACGTACCAAGCCCAGTCGCATCGGCAATTGGAAACGCTGTGCAAGAGGCTGGAGCATGTTGCTACTCGTATTGGTTCCTGCGTCACTGCCGCGGCCGTCTCTGCGCTGATCATCGTGTGAATCCAGTGGATCTGCCGGGTGCCGACAGATAAGTGCAAGTTCGAGGATTTGTCGTTGCCGTTGCCGTCGAAATTGGCTCAACCTTTTTCTGACGGTCGAGTTCAACCACAGCAGTCAAGCAGTCCTCGCCGTGTACGTAATATTGGTACTCTCGCTGTACAGTCTACTCCTTTAAATTCGCTACCATTGGCGGGCTTTCGGCGGGTACCCTTCCCGTGGATATCGCCGGATTCCGACTGAAAGCACATCCCGGGTGCCGCGCTGGATCATGCAGGCAGCAATAAATCCCCAATTCCTCTCATTGATTTCCGTAGCCGGCATTGATTGAAGATTCCGATAACCGGCCCATTTGACTCTTCCTACCAATTCGAAAATGAACGCGGTCTGGATTGAGCAAGCTAGCCTCGGCCATGTGCAGTGCGACTTGCACAGCCAACTGCTGTCGTGCGAGGGTTAGGTCGTAGATGTCGAAGAAAGACAGGAGGCCACCGAGTCGCCTACAGTAGCCCGAATCATCCTGGTCTTGGACCCGGACAAGGAACATTCCGAAACTGCGCGGTAGCATAAAGTTAGGTGCCTGTCCTAGTGGAGTTGCCGGTGGCGTCGCTGGCCGTTCCACTGTAGTCTGTAGCTGATGTCGGTAGCTGCAAATTCTTCCGGCCTCATCCGGGCTCTCTGTAGTGCAATAGATGAAGGCGTGAGTCTCAGTAATCTGGACTGCTCGCAACATCATTCTCCTAATGCGTTGAACATCAGAGCAAACATTGCGCAAACGAAAAAGTGCGTGGCAGCTATGTTTATAGCACGTTCAAGCTGCCAGAAAGCGTGTTAACAAATACAATATGAAGCTATCAGGTCGTGAGCAGGCCTTCTGACATTACCCTCCGTGCTAGCATGTCGCAGATAGAACAGCTCAACATCGTCAAAGCGCATTTCTTGACCGCTGTGGTAGAGCTGACTTGCTAGCTGCCAAACAAGAGGCGCGGGCCTGTGAACTCCTCGGACTGCAACAGTTCTATTGAACGCATAGGCAATTGAAAAGCAGCTAATCTTGAACAAGTTTCCAAAGTTAGAAGTGGGCTGCCACTTCAAGAGTTTGTCTAATACTGCATCTTCGTATCCGCCGCATGCGATGTCCAAAACGCCACTAAAACAAGAAAGCAGTCAATCAAACTGGCAGAGAGCAAGTTTATGAGTTAGAAGAGTTCCAGTGAACGCCAACTCCATGCAACCTGGGCTCAGTCGCGGTGCCATCATCACAAATTCTGTCGGATGAGCCGCACATCGGCTGTTGCGGTGAGGACCGTCACTGAGACTCCAAGGCTGTCGAAAGCACACGAAAGCGTTACTCAGGCCATTCTCTGTGATCTGGATCTTCTTGTCTTGCCGTTCCATGGGCCTGAGATCTTGTCATCCACAGCCATCGTACTAGGCCCAGCTGAGTCAGCCATGATCTCATCATCGTCCGAATTGATTCTAGCACGCTCAACCTCGGACTTTGGGGTATCATGTTCATCCTCCTCTTCACCGTCTTCATATTCACTGCCACTCTGTCCGTCATCAGAAACGAGGCTCGGAGCCTGATTTGTATCTATCGCGTGGTGTGTCCCGGGCGACAATTCCGCCGGTGACACGCTCATGCCAGAGCTTCGGCGTGCAAAAGGGTTGCCGCTGCTGAGCTTTGGCGTGGTTGGATCGTCGATCATCACGTCAGCCGAGTCATTGTCTTGGAAGCTAGGGTGGTGGGATTTTGAGTCTGCCCTGGTCAAAATGCGGGTTGGTGGACTTGTCCGGGCCGCATCCGCCCCGGGTCTTCTTTTGTTCCGTCTATTCCCCGGGTCGCATAAAAAAGCCGCCTCATCGCGCTCGGCACTACTCCCCCGACTTCGACTGTCATCCCTAGTTGATTGCAGTCCCTTCTTGCTTCCCGGGCGACGTTCCATCAATGGCGCACCAAGTCCACCCACCGTTTCGTGTTGTTTAGGTACCCGGGACCGTGAAGGAGCAGCAACCGCCGTTGTTGTTTCCACGTCGGCTTCCGTCGCATCTTCAGGTACAAAAACATTATCCAAGTCGAATCTATCCTGAGCTTCCTCTACCATGGCTTTGAGATTGCCAGCTTTGCCGGCTTTGCCGGCATGGCCAAACCGCTCGCTGAGGAAGGGGAGCTGATCACTTGCCACGAAAGCAGGTGAAATGGGAGGTCCCATGTTCGATTGACGCCGTTGCCTTTCGTTGTGAGGTACATTGGAGCTCGCCGATGGTGGTAGCTTCTCACGTTTCTCTGGCCAATCCCGCGCAGAGGTCAATCCCGGACGATTGTACGGATGTGTCAATACTGGGGCGGTCCGTAACTTTTGCTCAAATTGGCCCGCAGGCGCTGTCAGGTTGGCTGCACGCATCGTCGTAGGGCTAGGAAGATTCAGCGCATCTATAGAGTTCCGATGGGTAGAAGAAGCCAACACTAGAGATAAAGCTTGTTGTTCCACATTAGGTGGGCGTTCCGCGGCAGGACCAGAAGGTCGCTCCACAACTGAAGGGAGCCTTTCTCGTATTGAAGCTTGAACGGCGCCAGCACTCGATGCCGTCCCAATAACCTGGTCCACTCCGTCCGTAGTACCAGCCCGCTGAGCGGCGTCTTCGTGAGTGGCGAAGTGGATCTGATGCTTTATGCGACAGTGGTTGATGAAGCCTTGAACGCTGTTGAAACGTTCCTCGCCACAGCCAGGGCCAGGACATACGAGCTTGACGAACATGCCGTCCGACTGTCTCTTTATGACTTGAGCCGAGCGCTCTGGCTTCGGTTGTGCGTACCCAGAAGGTAGTGATTGTAGAACTGTGCCAGTAGATCCACGTGAGCCACGGGACCGACTAGATGTAAGGACATTGTCAAGGGACCCTTGTGAGCCTCGAGATCGTGCACTCTCTGCATTGGTTTGCATAGATGTCGCGTTAGGCGCAGTGGAGCCACCCTCAAAGAGAGGGTCGTGCAAAAGCCATTGCGAGTAATGGCGAGTATATGGTCCATCAGCAACGCCCCAAGGTGCAGGCGACAAGGGCGGGTGTGCTTGGCGGGGATGGACAAGAGCAGGACCGGAGCCGGTGGCCACCTTCACCGCGTCGCTGGAGATGCCAGTCATACTGGGGTAAGGGATCTCGCTGCAACGTCTTAGCTGTTCCAAAGCCACCTGACATTTAGCGATTTCCTGGTCAATGAGACGTAGCTCATTGTGCTTGTAAAGTATCCTTGTCCCAAAGTTCGCGGTGATAGTCTCCCTAAAGCGGTCCAGTGCCTCGGCATCCATCTCACGCCTCCCCGTTACTTGGTCTCGTGAACTGGCAGTGCCTGGGGCCTGGATCGGAACGCTTGCAGCATCGAATACATCGTGTACGCGTGAGCTTTGAGCTTGAGGTGCAACGCGGCTTTGGCCGGGATCTGTAATGTTATATGCTTTGTCGCCGCTGTTCCTTTTCTTGTTCATTGTAGCTATTGACCCCGCTGGAAAATCAGAGTCAGGAGATTTGCGCTTCAAACTCGACCGAGCAGAATTCGACTGCTCCATCATGTCTGTTGAGCTAAGGGACGTGTACCGGAAAGAGACGTCCGGCAGAGGAAGAGAAAATCTACAACCTCATGAAGTGGTCGACAACTGCCATGATGAGACGGACACCGATGAGGGCCGTGCAATAATGGCAAGGTAGAAGCTCAAGTCTCTCCAGAGAGGACAACACAAATTGGGCCGCTATCCTGCGTCCAAGAAGAGTGTTGACACTGCGACGGCGAGGTGTACAACAAGATCCGCCCAGATTATTGCGCCTGCGCAAGGGACCGATGGATCCAGTGAGGTTACTGTGTTGGTCGAACAAATATCGTTCGTCACAGCTGCGGTTCAATGACGGTATGCGAGTGGCGAAGACCAAATCGCTGGTGGTTTCAACAGTGGGGGTGACACGAATATATGGGGCCGAAGTTTTACAGATAATTCAGAAGAGCAGTTGGTAGCAATAAGCCCATGGAAGTGAAAGGAGATGAAAGGTGAACCCTTGGCGGTCGCAAAGAACTTGGGTAGGTACGTACGTACGTAGTTTGGATACAGGAGAAGTCAGGACAGTCGCAATGTACCCGATTAGGCAAGCCCAGTGATTAGCAATCGCGACCGGATGTCACTGCCTGGCATGTCCAGCACAGCAAGTAGGTAGGACGGATATAAAGAGGCGAATAGGCGCAAACAGGTCCAGGTGAGCAACGCGATCGTCAATAACAAAGAGAGACGGGTGGCTGCTTGTGCAGAGGGTGAGAGGAAGGATCTGGTGGAGGAGGGAAAGTCAGGGAGGGAGTCTCAGTCGGTCGGAGGCGGAGGGCGAGCAGGGCGATAGCGACAATGCGAGCTTAGCTGACGTGTTAGAGGCTTGGGAGAGCGAGTTGGGGTGCGCCGTAATCCAAAATAAGCACATGGCTGCTCCATTTCTCGGCGGCCGGCCCATCAACCCGACCGCCCCGCTTATCGCCGATGCTAGGCCGTATCGGGACGCTGCATAAAGTTCCGCCTCTGAATGCTGCAGCCAGCATGTGCCGAATGGCTTGTATAAAGTGCGTGGCCTTGTCAACGCTCAGTCCTGTTGCATGCACGGCCTTGCACGGTCCTTCGCTATGATCTCTCCCGTTGCGGTGGCGTCCGTATGGCTCTGGCCCGTAGTTTCGCTCACCTCGCTCATTGTCAGCTGTGTTGTATCAGCTGAAGGCACAACTGTATGAGGTGCCGTCCTGTTCTCAGCATCGATGTCGAATTCCGCGAGCGCGTCGGCGCTGGCCATCTTTCTGGCGAACCGGGGACTTTCATGGCACTTTGCGGTGAGTCCTTCACCTTCTGCCTGTATCTGGCCTGTGGTGTTGAGTAGTTGAAACCCCTCGCAATGCAGTATATCATGGCTGAGAACAGCCGGAAGACCTGCCCATGAGACCGGTAAACAAGGACAAACGGGCCTCGGATCCTGGCTGGTAAGCGCTGTTGTTGGTAAGTGAGAACTGACAACTCATCACTGCAATTCGAGTCGCAAGCACTGTACGCACGAAATAGGGGGAACAAGCAACTAAGGAACCGATGTGTACAAGATTATTGACACAATTTGGCTTCATGCGAAGGTCAATAACGGGGTCGGTCTCGTTCAGTGAGCGACAATGCAGGTGAAGCTCCTGCGTGCATTCTTCTGCATGCAAATCTCTTACCCCGCGCTTCCTTCGTACAGCAATGGATCTTCTTTCTCGCCGGATCGTTCGACGTGCTGCTGATTGCTGAGGTACCGGTGTCGCCTGCCAGGAGCTTGCGAGACCTTCTCTGGGTTGGCGCTTCGTCTCGGCTCGTTGGCGGCTCGGTAGTGTGTCAATTGTGGACCTTCCTTGCTTTTGTAACTCGGAGCCGGTGTGCAATGCGTTGTCAGTAGGCAATGTTCGGCCGTCCGGTGTTCCATGTTATATCTCGTCGATGCCCTCTTACCGTCCTCCACGTTGCCCACGCGCACGATTGACGGTTGCGCGACCACGAGCAAGACCAACACCACGACCCTTGCTCGTTCGCGATCGGAACATAGGCGCATTCCTAGACACATAGACTCAGTATTGCTTACACCGAGCATTGCGCACAATCACTCACCGCAACATGTCCGGCACGATGAAGAAGCGGACGTGACTGCCACGAATGTAGACGCGGTCCAAATGGCTGACTCGGCCGTCTCTTGCGGTCACGGTGATATCCTGCATCTGAACGTTCATGTTGTCTTCGGCTTCAAGAAGCTTGCCGCGATACGTTTGGCCGGACGTCAACTCCAGGGTGATAACATGGCCCTGCGCAAAAGTTAGCATTGTAAAGTTGTGGTAGCTGAGACTACGAACCTGAGCCTCGTTAAGGAGCTTGATGGGGATTCCTATTGTGCTCGTCATAGCGCCGATGGACGAAGTACAGTCTTGGTGTAGGTGGTGATGGACGCAGGAGCTCGAGTGCGAGGCACATGGGCAAAATCGCGGGCCTGAGGTTGGAGTTGTGATTGGCGGAGCTTCATTCCGCGGGCAAGGTGAGCATCATTTTGTGTGAAGTCATCCTCGAAGCTCACCCTCATCCATCCAAACCTTTACGCAAACCAGGGTCCCTGTCTCCCACTAAAGTCGCTCTCTACGCAGATGAATGTCTCCGGAACTCTGAACGCATTTCGCGTGCTGTACAATCCAGCTCTCATTCTCCCTCACTGTACCATTCGCACCTTTGACCAGCTTCCTATTCCGCTGTCCAATGCTTTCGTCCATTCATTACGTCCAGAGAAACGTCCAGACATCCGGGCAGTCGTCTTAGACAAGGACAACTGCTTCGCGGTCCCCCATACGAATGTCGTCCACCCCCCATACTCTGCTACCTTTTCGCGTCTCAAGTCCACGTACCCTAAAACGCTCTTGATCGTGTCCAATTCCTCTGGCACAAGTACACAGGATCCGCAAGGAACAGCAGCGAAGAGACTGGAACAAGAGACGGGCGTGCCGGTGCTCAGACACTCTACAAAAAAACCTGGCTGTGGTGAGGAGATTCTCCAATACTTTCGCAATATCGAGGGTTCAGGTGTGGAGCGACCCGATCAGATCGCCGTCGTAGGAGATCGTATATTCACAGATGTCATGCTGGCAAACATGATGGGGGCCTGGGCTGTCTGGGTTCGGGATGGTGTAGAAGCACCCAAAGGTTGGACAGGCTTGTGGACAAGGACCGAGGGCAGGTTGGCACATTTCCTCTTACAAAGAGGCTGGCAACCTCCAGAGCCGAGAAGTCCATTCGAAACCTGAAAGCCAGCTGCGTTGACTTCTGTATCGCTTCAGCTGCTTCTGCGACGGGGAGCATGCTCAAAAGCCACCAACGGAGAAGCGCCCGGTCGACATGAAAAGTGCGTCTATACATCAGGAAGGGCATACCATTTCTGGCATTCTTCGCCTATCTCGATCGCCCAAAACCTATCTGACTCTGGCTGAAGATCTCCAGTTAGACTCAAGCCAGATCTTCGACACATACTCAGATCATGTGATTGTGAAACCACCGTCGACGCGAATGTCGGCGACGTTGATCATACCGGATTCGTCACGACACAGATGCACGATGGCACTGGCAACCTCCTCGGGCTCTGCAAACCTCCCGGTCGGGATCTTCTGCTGGAAACTGATACGCGTTAGTCGTCGGTCGAAATCGTGCAAAGTCCTTGGCCGGCTACTTACGCTTCACGCACTACGACATCTGCCCAAGCCTTTTTACCAAGCGCAGTCCAGACCACGGTTGGACTTACGCTGTTGGCAGCTAGAAGACGTGTCAACGACATCGAACACAATCAGTTCAGTTTCGCTCATACTGATTCCCTTGAGGCCCCATTCGGCAGCCATAGAACGCGTTAGTCCAAGCAACCCAGCTTTACTGGCACAATATGCACCATGCAGCGGAAGCGCAACATGACCCGCTTGGCTCGATATATTGACTATCCGTCCTCCCGGCAGCGTTGTTCCCTTCCGCTGTTCCCGCAAGCGTAGATACAGTCTTGCAAATGCCTGACTGGTAAACATACTTCCAAGAATGTTGATGTTGATGTTCTTTCTCGTCTCCTCCGGAGGCGTTTCCTCCATCCTGGAGAGTGATACATAACCTGCAGAATTGATGAGCATATTTGGAATCACAGGGCCATCGCGACCTGACGCGAGACCGCTTTCTATCTTCTGAAAACTTTGCTCGACTGATACTGGGTCTGTAATGTCGCATGGCAACGCCGTGATGTGCTCTTGGTGTCTGTCTTCATAGCTCGATTTCATAAGAGATGGTACTTTTGCCTCCTCGAAAGGCGCGTATAGGACAGCCAGCTTTGCTCCTTGATCTATAAGCATGCAGCCCGTGGACGATCCAATGCCGCCTGGCTTCTGATCAGATTTGGTCCTTGACATATCAGAAGGTCATCTCACCAAAACCGCCCGCCACTATCGCCAGTCTTCCCGCGAACGCCATTCTGCACGAGAAGAATTATGAGAACAGAAAATGAAAGTCGCGCAAAGTCGAAGAGCTAAGTACCACTAGATAAGTATATACACAAGAAGGGATGAAATTAACCTCATGGTCATGTACAACCTGTTCCATACACCCATGAGGTACAGGACCCCACGGCAGCTTTGCCGATCCATCCCTGTCGATATGATGCAAAGAGGGTCTTCTCTCGAGCAAGTCTTTCGCGTCGTAAGCCTAGTAATGTCGACGAGCTATCGATGACCGACACGCGCTTTGCGCGTCGTTCCAGGCCGCGAGACGCGCGAACGTTTGGGGTGTGTTTATTTCAATGCAGAAAATAAATTTTGTTGATCATACTATGAGGTACTGACGAGTAGCACGCACTCAGTCTGCATGCTTACCACCATGATCCAATCGAACTTCGCACACGTTGGCTTTTGAGTTGACTCACATCTAATGGGATACTTAGCAAGATGATACATATTCGCGTGAATCTGGATTGAATACCAAATATCTCGGGAGTACTGCAAGATATAGTCCGTCGTTCCAGGTTCACAAACATATATCCATGCTCAAACGCTGATCTGACACCTGCCAATATTGACCAATACTCTTACAGACTTTTGTACACTGGCCTGAAACGACCCAAAGAGAAAAGCACCAGGGTAGAGAAACCCATCCCTCCCGGTGGTAAAAACGCCAATATATGCCGTGAAAGTTTCGCGTCCCAACACCACACAGCACATCCGTCCTACGATCCCTCGACGTCCCTCTTCGCCTTCGCCTTCGCATTCACACCCCCCAAAACCCCATGCAACCCACTCCACACGCCCCTGACGCTCTCGTTCAAACTCGCCACGTTCCGCCCTCCCTTTATCCGCCTATTCTTCTCCCCGCTCGCGCTCTTGAGCAGCTCCGCCTTCGCCAGCACCTGCATCGGCTCCAGATTCCGCACACAGACCGCCTTGCTGGGCGCGTTGATGTAGTGTGCCCGTATCACGGGGTGGTGGTTCGGTCGGGGCGAAACGTGCATTTCGATGCTGGGGGTGGAGGTTGCGAATTGGGGGAGGCGGGATTTGATGAAGGAGCGCATGCCGCGGGACGAGCCGCCGTGGTCGCAGTAGTGGAATTCGAGGCGTTTGCATTGCAGCAGGAAGGCGCCGACGCCGTTCTGTAGGGGGGGGGAGAGGGAGAGTTAGCGGAGAGGGCTTTTTGGGAGCACGTCGTGTGGTCGGGTTGAGATGGGTGTCAAAAGGGTTGGGCATCGGAGAGGATGGTGACTTACTCGGCCGCTTGAGACGGTTTGAATTGCTGACAGAGGCATTGTGTGGGATAGTTATCGCGAGATCATAATCTTTGCGCCGACTTGGTGTTCGAGATGGAGCTTGCTTTGCGGAGGGCGGAAATTCTGCTTATGTAACCCACCGGGGCTCAATTCGTTTCCCGATCCAACTCCTACCATTCAATGCCAATCAGTCGGCCATCCATATCGAGAAATACGCTCAGACGGCCAAACACGGATGGCTCGATCTGGTCTACGTTCGTATGAAGTTGCTCGTAGAATGCTGTGGCGGTGCCATACTACTAGATAAGTCTCACTGGGCGTGGCCGACTTCACTTATCTCTCACGATAGCCATATCACTAAGAGTTGCAAGTGAGCACAATGGCGTGTGATAATGGGTCAAGCTTCATTTTCTTGCAGTCTCATACGGTAATATTCACTGCCTAGACCCATCACAGCGTATGTCCGTTCCACTCTACAATCCGTATGCATAAGCCACCTGGAGAAGCAAGGGTCTTGTTTCCCATTCTTCAGACCCCGACTTCCAGCTTTATCTTGCGTTTCCTTCCTGAAACGCCCAAAAACCCAGGCTCCGGCTCCTCCAGAGTGCACAAGCACAACTTTGTCACATCGCAAAGGGGGGTTACATGATGGTGAATCTCTAAATTCCGTGCTGACCATCGTTATAATGATCATCAAGGGGGGGCTCGTGTCGGGGGAAATACGATCGTGCTCCGGAAAGGTTGGTGAGGCAGGGGAGGCGGGCGAACACGACTTCTGTGGCGGCACTGCGTCCGGCCCTGGGCATGAACGGCTGCCGATAAACGCCCGTGTCGCTGAATTTAGGCGGTCCCGCCTATCAACAACATGTCGAAAACTTCGTCTGAGGATGTCTCCTACATCTCCATATTAGCGTTCTCTTGGCCGTTGGCAAAGTTGAAGTTGGCGCTCTGCTGTTGCTGAGCACCGCCAAAGCCAAAGTTCCCACCAGCACCGGCAGACTGATCAATTTCAGCTGCACCCTCCTCTTCGTCAGAGTAGTACTTCTCGATAATCGTGTAAGCTTTCATGTAGATCTCCTCGTTGATGTTGTTCTGGCAATCGTGGATCTTCTCCATGCCACCAGCCTCCTCGATGAACAAGGCGTATCGGTTGACCCCATCCGCAGCATCGGACGTTTCCTTGTCCGCCTCGCCAATCTTTAATATGTTCTCCAGACCATCAAGGGCAACTTGGATGATCTTGTTGTCGGGGCAGGCAAGTAGGTCGCAAAGCGGCTTGATGCAGCCCTGGTCAACAAGGTAGCGAATCTGCTCGGGCTTCTGGAGACCACCAGACGTAGCATTGCTGATAGCCCAGCAAGCTTCTTTGCGTGTCTTGAAGTCGCCATTGGACAGAAGGTGGATCAAGGGCGGGATGATGTTGGCGTCGATTACTGCCTGGATCTGGGTTGAGTTGCCGGCGGTTATGTTGGAGATGGTCCAGCAAGCCTCCTTGCGAATACCATCCTTGCTCGAAGAAAGCAGGTAGTGAAGAGCGGGGAGGGCGCCCTGGTTGATTACGATCTGAGTCTGGACGTCATCGCCCGTGACAATGTTGCCCACTGAGCGAAGAGCCGGGGTCTGCACAGATGTTGAGCCATGCATCAAAAGCTCCACGAGGCGACGGGGAATGCCAGCTTCAATAACTGCCTGGATCTTGTCATTTGAGCCATCGGAGAGATACGAGATGGCCCAGCAAGCGTCGATCAAGACCTCATCATCCAGAGAGTATACGAGCTTGGCAAGGACGGGCAGAGCAGGCTCGATTTGTTTCCAGTCGGGCTGGGGTGTCTTTCCGCGGCAGAAGTTGCTCAGTGTCCATGTAGCGTTGCGAAGCATGCTCAACTTGCGGCTGTCGCCAAGCAGAGAAAGCAATGGCTGCAAAGCACCTGCGTTGAGGACAAAGTCCCGGCATGCGGGGCTGTCACCAGCAATATTTCCCAAGGCCCAAACCGCCTGTTCACGAACGTCCGCCTCATGGCTACTAAGCAATTCGACGAAGATTGGGACAGCGCCCGAGTTGATGACAATTTGAGTTTGAGTGGCGCTGCCAGAAGCAATGTTGGTGAGAGCCCAAGCTGCCTCAAACTGGACCAAGGTGTGTGGTGATCTGAGGAACTCGACGAAGCGGGGAACGACGCCGGCTTCAATGACCTTTTCGATAGGCGGGTTGCGTTCTTTTGACAATAACTTTCGAAACTTGGTTGTGGCATTGATCTGACGCTCCACCTCGTTCGAAAAGACACCATCTACCATTTGGGGAAGTTCAACGGCAAGCTGCGACGCGTTAGCCCATCGAGCTCACATGTACGTCGGATCATGCTGCAACTCAGCCGAAAGATAGCAAAGCTATGATCGAGCTTTCAAATTTGGCATGATCACTTACCTGTGTCTCAATGTTTCCGCCATCGTCATCGTCGCTGTCGGGGGCAGCGCCCAAGGACGCACCAGGGGCGGGGCCATCGGCGGTAGAAATACCTCTTCGCTTTGCCAGGTTCTCCTCACGCTTGGCTCTTCGGATTTCGACTTGCTGTTCCTCACGACGACGGCGGAGCTCGTCTGGCTTGAATTGCCCCTTTGCTTTAAACTGCGAGCGGCGGTGCTCGGGAATGAAGCGGTCCGCCATGCTGGCGACTCTGTTAGACTAGATCTGGGGGAGGTGACGGTGCAGGATAGGGGCCAGAAGGTAATGAGCGGTGTCTGGAGCTGCTTCGAGTCGCGTGCAGCGAGCAGGAAGGGGGTGGATGCGAGGGTGGGGTGTACAAATGAGCTGCGCTGCCGCGAATCTTTGCAAACAATAAAGGGCCCATGGCCGCCAAGATGAGCAGCGGGCGCCTGCACAATCCGGATGAACGAATCTCCCGCTCCGGGCCGCTTTCGTGCTTTCAACACGTGACTGCGCTTTATCAACGCGTCAAGCTGATTGTCGACGCGACGAAAGGGGGGAGTGCTGTGATCAATCAGTTGTTCTTTTACGTTACTTCCACTCTGCTTTCATCACGACGGCTGGCTTCCGCGAAGATATGCATGATTGCACGGCTGAGCATTCGCTACATCACCCGCAAAGGATCACCTGCGGCTTGCATGTACCGGAAGCGTCGCGAACCGACAACGGCGGGGTTGGACCCCAGCATTGAAGTCCGGCACTCGTAGCTGCTCTCGCCAAATCGTGGACAGCCAGTTCAGCATGGAAGTGCCACTCCCTGCCGGCTTCAGGGAGCTTCAGCCGGCGGCTGACGAACTGAATCGCGACCACAACCTTATCGGTATCGTCACAGACTGCATGCCCCCTGCGTCGACCAGGGGAACCGACTGGCAATTTACGTTCTCCATACAAAGCAATGATTTCGGTGCATTCGGAGGCGGCCACCGAGTCAAGATATTCGCACCAAAGGACAAGATGCCTCCGATATCGGGCGTCAACGATGTTGTGGTGTTGAACAATATAAAATCCAAAGACTACAGGGGAAGCATCATCTTTCTAGCCAGCTTCAGCACGCAAGTTACTGTCTTTCAATCAAGGTCGATGCCACAAGAGCAACCCGGGGATGGGTGCAAGCTGGAATACCGTCAGTGCCAACGTGCCAGACAGGCCAAGTTTGTTCCCAGTGAAGCCGTAATGAAGTATGCGTGGCACTTGTGGGATGTTCAAAAGTTCATCATGCCGGAGGCACCACAGGACCAGCCGGAGTCAAGGGAAGGCTACGTCGGCAAACAAGGATTCAAATTGATCGAGAAGGTCCAAGCTGGTGGCTTCTACGAGCTTCTCGGGCAGGTCGTGAGTCTTTTCGATAGCAGCAGTGGAGCAGTGGCAATGAATTTTACAGACTATACCCCCAACCCCTTTTTGCACAATTTCCGGCCGTTCGGAGAGGCTGAAGGTCGAGACGGAGATGAGTTTGCGTACACCAGTCGTTTCGAAAGCCAATGGAAAGGCCCGCCGGGTCAATTCACCATCTCGATCGATTTGTGGGATAGTCACGCTTCGTGGTGTCGCCAGAACGTCAAGGAGAGGGACTATGTGCGACTCAACAATGTCCAGGTCACGTTTGCCAAGGACGTCGGCTCAAAGCTGGAAGGCAAGATGCGGGGAGATAGTAACTTCCCTGGCAAAGTCAACATCAGCAAGGCCTCTCACTCGGACATTGCACCCGATGAAGATGTCAAGGAGCTGCTCCAGAGGAAGCGAGACTTCATCGAGCAGTTTGGCAACTGGGAAAAGGATGAGGCTAAGCGTGGGAAGAAACGCAAGAATCAGCAGGACATGAGAGAGGAAAGGCGCACCAAGCGGCCGGCCGTCGATGTAGCCTGTCATGAATCAGATTCCGAACCTCAAGCAAATCACGATGCCAAAATTGCAGACCAGGAGAAGCCATTGAATGGCAACCAGAAGAAGAGGCGACGAAAGAAGGAGAAGCAACGAATAGCTGATGAACGGGCTGCAGCGGCTGGAGGCGACATTGACAAGGAGAACGTACCACCCGACGCAAAGAAGTACAAGCATAACAAGAAGCAGGAGCGGAAACAAGCCGCTGAAGCTGACGACCTCATCCCAAAGCCGCGAGGTCAAATTCGCGCAGAGTACAATGCTCTCAACACAAATATTGCGACAAGTCATACAGACGAACGTCTATGGAGTGTGGCCGAGATAACGAAAATTCCAGGAAGTTATGTTCATCGTACGGCCCAAGGTTCCACATTCCACCTGCCATACCAGAACTACATGTACAGCACACAAGTCCGAGTCGTCGACTTTTGGCCGCCCAACCTCCGAGATTTCAGCCGACGCGAACGAATCTCTGAATTTGACGTCCTTGACGACAACGACGACTCCGAGCCCAGGCCGGAACAAATCAAAACACAAGACGGCGATGATGATGACTTCAGCGACGACTCATCCGACGGCGACGAACCATCCAGCACCCTCCCGCCCGACACCCCACCCAACACGCAACCCCTTCACAATGGCCACCGCTGGATCTGGGATTTCTACCTACTCCTCGAAGATCGACAGGCCACTGACAACCCCACCGATCCCGACCCCCGACCCTCCCACCTCAAGGTCCGCGTCCTAGGCAACGACGGCTCGTACCTCCTCAAAGGCCTGGAAGCATGCAACCTGCACAAACGCAAGAACGAGCTGAGGTTCAGAGCCCTCGAAGAGAAACTGTTCATCCTGTGGGGTAATCTGCAGGAGAAGAAGGAAGAGAAGGAGGAGGTGGTGGCGGCGGGGGGCTCGCAACGTGAGGTGTTGTCGATGGGGCAGGAGGCGCTTGTGGCGAGGCGGCCTTGGATGGCTGGGTTGACGAATCGGCCGTTTCGGTGTTGTTTGAAGGAGTTTGGCGTGAGGGTGAGGGATGAGGGGATAGGGACAAGGGGGGAAAAGGGGGATAAGGACGGATCGGTGTTCAAGTGGAAGCGGCAGTTTGCGATGTTTGATACGGTGATCAAATCTTGAGTGCGTTAATGCGAATCGGGTTGGGAAGCGTGGCATTTTGCGAATGGGGGAGTCGCCTGGGTTTGGTCAGTATCGCGGTGCTGGAGTTTAGCGCAGATATCATATTGGAAGAAGTCGCGCTAAGGCACATACAGCGGCTTTCGCGCAATTGAACTGAATCGCTTCGTTACGCGACGTCGCTCTACAATGCATGAATTCAAAACACGGGGCAGAGTATGCTGACGAACCCCGAACAACAGTTCTTGTGTCCTTGTTGCCGCAACAGCAAAGGCAGAGTTACTACGGGATGTTTTCTGGCACAGAGCAGCAATGAGGCATGCGTGTTGCGAATTGTAGCTAATTTTCACACGAAATTGTTCCATTTTAGTCACACTCCCTTCTCATTTTCCTAGGCTGAATCATCATCTCTTATGTGCCTCAAGCTCATGGCTCAGCAAATCCTCCGCAAAGATACAAACACCCGAGACAGTCCTGCAGCCTTTATTTGTTGTTCTTTTGCTTCTTCGAAAATGGAGACAACTTGCACGCGGGAGTATACAGTGCAGCCTCCCCAAATATAACACGATAAAAGTTATACCTCCGCCTCACCTTTGTCGCTTCTTACGCTGCTGACAATCTTCGCCTACCTTACGACAGTCGCCTTCACTTCGGTAAGGTCGCTATGATGCATGTCACGATTGAACTTGCACGTGCCTTGGTTCATAAACCGGCACTCGCCACCGTCCAGGAACGCACAACGGTGACCTGCAGTGCACTTGGGATCATCACAGCTGGTGCCACGAACGCACGGAATGCGTCGAGCAATGTACTTCAACACGGCCAGTTCCTTCGCACTCGGTTTGTAATAGTGGTCGTGCTCGCAAGTACTGTTGGCATTGTGGCAGTAACCCTTGAGGAAGAAATTGTTGCAAAGCTTCATAGATTGCACTTTTTGAAGCAGATGAATATCGAGATCTTTAGGCTTGGATGGATCAAGTCTTTGTCCCTTGCGGTTGCGTCTGACTGTATTTCCGTCGGCCTTCGTTTCGGTGGTGGATTTGATGGCGGGCGATGGGAGGGCGGCGGCTGCTTGAACCTTGCCAGCCCAGTTGCTGGCACTGGTATTGCCCGACGGCGGCGGTGAAGTGAGACCAGAATTGAGAGTGGTGGGTGTCTGGCCCGACTCTGATGTAGATGTAGATGCTGGACGCTGAATGTCGTAAGGAGAGTTGTAGACGCCGTTGAGCGGGGCCTTGACAGGGGTTCGAAGTGCAGAGGAACTCAAAACAGAGGATTCTTGCCCGTTCAGCTGTGGGCGCCTATAGTAGCTTCCATTCGTCTCGATCTTTGTGTCACGGAGAAGACCCTTGAATTTGGTGGAGCCGAATTTGTGGGCCAATGCAGACAACTCCTTAGTAAATGGAACGCCCTCGAGTAACGTAACCTTCTCATAATCATCTGGGTCGAGCTCTTCCAACATGCGTGCATAACCATTATCGTGGGAGCAGCCAAGAATGATATGTCGACACTGAATCGCGCTAAGGTTGAGGTTGAATGAGGCCCGGATCTTCGAATCTGCACGCTCCTTGCCCGATCCGCAGTCGATGAAGTCGAATAAGGCTCTAGCCATGGTAAATCCGCGGGCAAACTCGATAATAGTATCTCCATCGGCAATATTAGCCTGCTGGTATGCTTTTGTGAGGCCTTGCAGGTTGGCGAAGATGCGGACGGCAACCTTAGCGTCATTTGGTATGTTCTTCTCTCTACGGACATATTTGGTGATATGATCCAGTAACTCGGCGGCAGCCGCAATTCCTCCTTTTTCGCCTTCCTGGACGTAGCTATCCTCGAACAGGAGACCGTCACCGTCGATGAGGACCAGGACGGAGGAGTCGCGCTCTCTCCGCTGCTTGTATTCCTCGACTTGGTTCTTTAAGACAATGTTCTCTCGCTGTATGCGGCGTGTGAAATCCACATCGCGCTCCCTATCGAGACGCTCCGTCTCGTAAAGTTGGGTTATCTTGTCGAGCTCATGCATAAGTTCCTGCCCGCGTGGTCAGCATGCTTGCAAGTCCATTGCCTTGCATGGGACCGTGGCTGGGAAAGGGGGCACTCACCTCGGTCAATCTAACGACGCTGGCTTCGTTTTCCTGGCGGCTCGCCTGAAGGCCCTGCCAGAAGGAGCGGACCTTGTCCATATCCAGCTCGGAAGCCGCCATAATTGCAGCTCCGTTGAGGGTTTCAACGGCGTCGACACGAATCGGCGTGGGCAATTGCTGCGGGGTCGGCAAGGCGTCAAACTCCAGGCAAGGCTGCAGAATACAGCAAGATGCTCAGATATATTTCGGACGACAATGAAATGTCGTGAACAGATTATGAGGCTGAGAGCAGCGGCGAGAGTGCGGCGGAGCTCAGATGCAGACTGTGGGCGCTTGGACTGGAGAAGGAAGCTTTGACTTTGAGAGCCGGGAGCCAAAGCGAACTCAGGCGGCTCGGAGTCGGAACTGCAGTCTTCACTCTCAGCAAATCATCTGATCCAGCAGCTTCTCACGCCTTCTATCAAATCGCTCCTATTGACGGCTCTCCACTCGCTGCTGGGAGCCGCTAACGGCCTTTGAAATTGCTTGTGATTGTCACAAGGTGCCCAATTCCGGAGTTGACAGATGAGCCTCGCCTTGTACGGAGGTTCAACTCCATATGGCAATTGTCTCGTTGCCTCTATAACCTTATATCAGTCAGTCCATGTCAGCAAGCCGAATTTGCGCTCTGAGCGCCATTGTCAAAAGCGAACCCATCATTCGCCACCCGTCATCTTTCAATTGCTGGTGTGCGCCAGAATCCTGCTTCGAATGACCGTGAAGGTGGCCATCGTGCTAGGTTACCACCGTGTCTCTTGCAGAACTCCACGATACAGGCATGGTCATGTTGTGGTTTTCATGAGTCCAATCTGAAACTCGGCTGCATCTTTTGACGCGCACGTTCGGAACTCGCGTTGCTGATGGCCCAAGGCGTGTACTTTTCTTGCGGCTTGTTTCTACAACACTTTGAGAATTATCTAGATTTAGGTAAAGATATTTAGGTAGGCAGAGGTTCTTAGAAGTAGCGAGGGATGGGAAGCCCGCCTGGAAAGAAGGAAGCGGGAAAGCGGCGTGTATATACTACTTGACAGAGCTACCGGACTAAACCCCTTTCGATGATAATAGTCGTCTATAAATCTGCTGCCTACTATGATATAATAAGTAATACCGATATATTATCACGATCAAAATCCAGTTTTGAACCTGTCTGGCCTCTAATGAAAAGATAATCTAGTCACGTTCTGGCAATGGATTTCCGGCACGTTTGGTCTCACCGAGCTTCGCCACCCAAGGCCCGTCATGATTATGGCCCACGAAGGTAAAGCTTTACTACAACTCACCCATGTCTGCAGAAAGTCTTGCAGAAGTAGCATTCGACAAAGATGGGTGAATTTGCGCAACCATTTCTATCAGCCCGCCTTGGTATCGAAAGTAACGCAGCTTGTCACGAAATAGTTTGAATTCCATTCTACGAAAAGTGCTTCAAAGACAATGCGAAGAAGGTGGCAATGTGCATCATCGCCCTCATGTGGTATCATTAAAACAAAATTTGTTCTATATCTTCGATCTCACCCCTTCCAGCCGGTACTTGACCTCCTTCAACTGCTTCGTAGACGGCCTCCAATCGTCGAATTGTGCCAGCAATTCATTCATCTCATCATGCAAATCGCTCTTGACAAACTGCTCCTCCAGTACACCGCGCATCGCGAACGGGAGTATGTATGGGTTTTGCGGCCCTCCTGCTGCGGCGGTCCGTCGCACGTTCAAAGCGACATCAGTGACTGGCGTGGTCTCGAGAGCAAATTCCGTCGCAAGGTCATACAAGGAGCTATCTTCGTAGAGCCTGCTGTGACCGTCACCCGTAAAAGACCCGGCGAGCGAATTGGAAAGTTCTCGAATTAAGCCGTGGTCGGGTACGCCGAGATTTCGTAGCTTGAGCGCAAAGCCGACCAGATGGACGACGAAGGTAGGTGCGTGAACCTGCCCGTTGATGAAGACGGCGCGAAAAAGGCCAGGATGATCTGCGCAGCCAAAGGTGGCTGACTCCATGGAGACCAGCTGATCATCAATGCTGCCCACGAAGACGACCTTGATGCCGGACCTGAGGGCCGTGGACAGCGCTTCTTCGTAGTCGACAGAGACTTTGCTTTCCGGAGTCGCAAAGTCGAATAGCTCGCCGGCGGAGCCACCAATCCATCGGCTCTTGTATTCCACGAATGGTCCGAGGTTCACACCAGCCATTGCGCAGATCCCGACTTTGGTGTTCCCGAGAACGCCGAATTTGATCAGCTTGGCAACTAGCTGGACGGCGACAGGAACGCCTTGACTGTGGCATGCGACTAAAATGAAGTCGGCTTCCCGGATCAGCTCGACTTGCTTGATGAGTAGCTGCCACAGCAGTTCCACCCGCTCCTCGATTCTGCCCTCGCCTTCAAGCACGACTTTGTCAACCTTGGCGTCGCCGCAACCGTGCTTTTGACACCAATCGCGGATAGCCTCCTCAGCTTTGGTTGCAAACCTGATTGAGGTACCTCTGGGTTGGCCGATGACAGTCCGAATAAAGGGCGTCGGGAAATATCCATGTACACCAATCGCAATTGCTCGCTTGATCTTAGGTGGATCTTTGACGAGACTTGCGTGCTTTGTTACTGGCGTTTTGGAGGAGAAGAAGTACTGGGCTAATCGTTCAAGCAAACCAGGGTGGGCAGCTGCACGATATGTCTGTTTAAGCGATGGTAGAAGAAGATTTGAAGAATCGTGCTCCCTCTGGACAGGCTTGTCCTTGCTCTTTGCAGAGCCTTCATCTCGAAGCACATTAACTGCAGCTGTTGCTTTCGTCTTCCCGTCCGCTGACTGTTTGCTAATCTTGTCTTCTCTGGCAGCTTCAGGCATGTCGGAAGACACAGGCCGTTCGCGCTTGCGCGTTGAGGGCGTCGATTTCGGGGTTTCTGTTCCCGTCATCTCTGTGTCTCGTACGGGAATAATGTCGCTCATTGATTTGCTTTTCGATCCCTGAGCGGCAGCGGCAGAGGGAGCACTGCTGACGTCCTGTTCAGCGGGTGCTTTTGACCACCAGCTCCACCTTCCGGACCGGACCGAGCCTGTCGGCTCCTGTTCCTGAACATCAGCAACTGCCGCGGATGTAGCGGCGGCCCTTTCTTCCAGGGTCTGCTCGGACTCCCCCGCGTCAGCATCTTTGGACTTTTGTGGAGCTGCTGCTCGTATTGCAAGATCTGTGTCGATAATGGGTCTGGATTCGTCGTCCTGTGTTTGGCTGGTCGGGACACTCTTAGCAGCTGCTTCTCCGTTCCACAATCCAAACCATGACTTCGGTCGTGCAGGTGTTGAGTTCTCTGCAGGTTTATCCATCGACAGCTCTGTCGAAGTTGGATTTCGAGCCCTTTTCGCATCCTCCTCTGCTTCTTTTGCTTCCGCAGCCTGTGTCGGTACTATGTTTGACGACTCTGCGCCAGATTTCGAGGCAGGCATGTGTTTGACCGATTCAGCAGCAGTGCCTTTCACAAGGTCTGGCGCAGATTTGACTGGTGCCTGCTGCCCTCTATTGAATCCTGGAATCCAGCTACTCATTCCCCATGCCGATCCATCGTCTGCTGCAGTCTCCCCCTTCGTCCTGGCGGTGGTCAGATCGGGCTTCGCTTGGTCATTGGCTGCGTCAGATGAGGTGCCGTCCTTCTGCCCGCCGTCGGTCGTGTCCGTGACCTTCTGTGCTTTCCCATCCATTGATTCCTCCTCTGTCCCATCATGACTCTCGGTTTGACCCAGCTTCGGTGTCGACACGCTGACTTTTGAGGGCGTTCCTGTGCTGGGTAATGATCGTGTCGATATACCTGGAGACATGTATAGCGACGGTGCTCTCGAGACGCTCCTGAGACTTCCAGCTTTGGTCTTGATACTCTGCGCTGCTCGAGACGCGGCCTCCCCACTGCTTGATATGCTTTCCTTCGCCAGTTGAGTGACAGGGGCTGCTTTGGTGGGTGTCCTAGGCCAAGTACCACCATACCAACTTTGCTTGGTATTCAAAGCCTTCTGTGCCTCCTCATCTTGGGCCGCTACCGCATTTGAATTTGTTGTGGATGCCTCACCTTTTGCGTCGGTGGTTTTGCTTGCATCTTGCGCCGCCTGAGACGATCCGGCAGCAGGTGTCTCGGTCTGACTCTGAGGGGCGTCTGATTCTGTAGGCTGTTTGGTGCTTGTCTTCGCCTTTTTGAACGGCGGCATGGGAATGGAGTGTACCGGTGAAATTGGGTGCTCTCTATCGGACGGTGTCAGGGCGAGAATAGGGGCAATTAAGGCGTCAGTTCGTCAAAAAGGGTGCCTGCGAAGGTTACAAGTCGACTGTAGTCGGTCACTAGCGGAGAGACACGTTGTGAATGGGTTGGGATGCTAAGGCAGTCTGGTCAGAAGCGGCGGCGGGCATGATGTCGAAGCAGGGATTCTTGGTCGGCCATGACGCTGGTCGGCTGTTCGCTGTGCCCGCCGGAGCTCTCAGGCGGCCAGCGGACCAACCAAGCACGCATCCCGCGGACTGCACGTGCCGAAGAAATTCCGCCAGACCAAAGCGGGCTGATAGAAGTCGTTGCGAACATACCTATGTGCTTACCTTGGCTACGATTTTCACAATTGCTATCCTCACGAGTACACCTACGGGTCAGAAGCATGTGAAAGCCAAATTTGACTGCGAGTCTGGTGTTTGCGAGCTAATTTTGTGAACTCATTCCACGTGGACAGTGTGAATATTTCTCCAACGTGCTCCTTTGGGTTCAGAGTATAGTTTATGTCGATGTTGAAGGGCTCACCAACGGTCGCAGCTGCCATTGCGTGTCAGACAATTCGTCTGACGTCGACCTATCAAAAGGAGTTCAATTCCTCCGCGTTGTACTTATCGATTCTGACGCGAACAATCAGCACCGTCAAGGAATAAGTGAGAGCATTATCGACTCACAATTGTTGAGCTTCTTCTTCGCTCCGTTCCTCACGCTTTTGATAAAGTGCTATTGCTGCATCGACGCTTTTCACTGACACACCTCCGTGAGCAGGGCTCTGATGCTCGTGCAGAAGACCTAATGTGTGGCCGAACTGGCTTGATCAGCAAAGATTATTCCTGATTCGACGGACAGTGGACTTGTCACGTACTTCGTGGAGGATGATGGCCCTTTCGGCGGCAGTCATAGGCTTCTGCGGGTCCACAAAGCCTAGGTTCACTGTTGCGGGCCCAGTACCGGCTGGAAGAGTGTCGGGCTGTACTCTGCTCCAAGAACCTTCGTGTGAAGCCGGATTGAAGTCTATTTGGACATCGGGAGTAGCGGTGGTGGCACCCGGCGGAGCTGCTTTGAAGCTGAGAGCGCCGGGGTTTTCCAATTGCTTGATTGCTTCAGCGACTTTGCTTCGTTGCAGTTCAGTGCCTCCATGCTCGTCTGCGAATACGTAGCGGATTTCATTGGATTGAAAAGTCTGTGATTTGTTGTTCATGGCTGGGATTTCAGAGACAGGGTTAAAGACATGATCATTCGCGGCTTGGGTGGTAGAATTCGGGTCCTTCGGTATGGAGTCTTCTCTGCGATTGTTCCAGGCTGCATCCTCTTTGGGCAGCGTGACCTCTTCCAGTCTCTTCTCAGAAGGTGATGTTGCCGCCGCGGTGGCCAAACCAGAAGCGCCGTCAGTATCCGGCTGCATGTTAGGGTTGTCTCTCTATCTGGTAATGTGGTAGCGTCCCGGACAAGCTAAGCGCTTTCACCGTCAAGGCTGCTCAATCGCGATTTGTCACCAGCATATATACAAACTAAGAAAAATAACCTGCGAGACTTCGTCAATCCAATCGCGAGTTACCTCGTTTGTGGCCGAGCACACGTCGTCGTCGGATGGCTGAAAGTGCCTAATGACATCTAGAACGAGCCAAACTCTCAAAGGCACAGCGACAGGGATGACAGGGCTCGTTTGATCTCCTTCGTTCGAAATTCCGGCTGACCTAGCAAGCGACTTTGTAAATTGCACCGATCCTGCATGCATTGGCTTGCCATGCCTTTTGTAGCCAAAAGGGAGACCTCCTCAGATGGCACAAATATATCAGTTAGCTGCCCCACTGTGTCCGCTGGGCGTTCGGCGGGACCACTACCTAGGGACTCCAGCGGGCACTCGGGGACCCAGCGGAGTGCACGTGCCGGTGAAACTCCGCGCGGGTAAAATTTCCCCTCAAGAAATTATTTGCGAACAATTCCTCCACCGTTAAGTGCAAGCGCCCTACTCACGGAGAGCAGCGTGGAAGATGGCCATCCAGAAGAAGGTATGCTGCGCTATTACTGCAATTCTGCCACAACGCTGACAATCTCTAGCACGGAAAAGGGCGTCTCGATAAATGGTACAAGCTTGCGAAGGAGAAAGGTTACCGCGCCCGTGCTGCCTTCAAGCTCATCCAACTCAACCGCAAGTATGGCTTCTTGGAAAAGAGCAAGGTCCTGATCGATCTCTGCGCTGCGCCTGGATCATGGTGTCAGGTCGCAGCAGAGGTCATGCCTCAGGGCTCCCTCATCGTTGGCGTTGATCTTGCGCCCATCAAGGCCATTCCTCGAGCAATCACCTTCCAGAGCGACATTACCACCCCTCAGTGTCGCGCGACGCTCAGATCACATCTCAAGACCTGGAAAGCCGACACGGTGCTTCACGACGGTGCGCCAAACGTCGGTACGGCGTGGGTACAGGATGCATTCTCGCAGGCCGAGCTGGTGTTGCAGTCCTTGAAACTCGCCACCGAGTTCTTGTGCGCCGGGGGAACGTTCGTGACCAAGGTCTTTAGATCAAAGGACTACAACGCATTGCTATGGGTCTTCAACCAACTTTTCACCAAGGTCGAAGCTACGAAACCGCCGTCATCGCGAAATGTCTCCGCTGAGATTTTCGTCGTCTGCCGCGGTTTCAAGGCGCCGAAGCGCATCGACCCACGATTTCTCGATCCTCGCAGTGTTTTCGCCGAGCTTACTGATCCGACACCGAATAACGAAGCCAAGGTGTTCAACCCGGAGCAGAAGAAGCGCAAAAGAGATGGTTATGTCGAGGGTGACTACACGCAGTACAAGGAGGTGGCTGCAAGCGAATTCATCGAGACCACGGATCCACTCGCGATTCTTGCGCAGACAAATCGGCTCACTTTCACGCAGCCACCTAACGGGAATGTGGCGCTTGCAGCCTTGGACAAGCTACCAGAGACCACGCTTGAGATTAGGCAACTTTGCGAGGACCTTAAAGTCTTGGGACGAAGGGACTTCAGACTCTTGCTGAAATGGCGATTGAAAGCGCGCGAGATCTTTGGCTTCGCCATCAAGAAGGACAAGAAAGCAGAGACAGAGGAGCAGGAAGAAGTGGCCGAAGTCACGCCCATGGATGAGGAGCTCCAGATTCAGGAAGAGTTGCAGGCTATGAACGAGAAGGAAACATCCAGAAAGAAGCGAGAAAAACGGCGAGACAACGAACGTAAGCAAAAGGAGATCACACGCTTGCAGCTGAACATGGCTATTCCTACAGAGATTGGTCTCGAGCAACATGGCCCGCAAGGCGAAGGCGCGATGTTCAAGCTAAAACCTGTCAACGAAGTAGGTGGAGTGGAAAAGATCGCGAGAGGGCGTATGGCGACGGTGAAACCCGTCGAGGAATCCGAGTCGGAGGAAGAATACGAAAGTGACGAGGTTGAAGATCAGCTCGAACAACAGCTTGATGACATGTACAATGACTACACAAACCGGCGGATGGAGATCGATGCCAAGTTCAAAGCAAAGAAGGCGAGGACGGAGGATCCAGACGGCGAATGGGAGGGCCTTTCCGATGATGCCAAGAACGACTCCGAAGAAATTGAAGAAGACTCCGACTCGCAATACGACTCGGATGAAGACAGCAAGACGCAGAGTCAGAGCTTGCTACCCAGATCGAAAAATAGAGAGCTCAGCAACAAGGCTGCACTCTTTTTCGATCAGGACATTTTCAAAGACATTGATGGAATCGAGGACGAGGCGGCTGACGACAGCGCAATAGATTTGGCTGCCGACAAGGAGCTCAGTCTACGTCAGAGGGATCGGAAGTCGGGTTCCAGTACTTCATCCAGCGAAACGCTACTGGGCGACGGCAATGAGGATGATGGTGAGTCGAGTGACGCTGGAGAGGAAGCGGAGGAGGAAGACGAAGCCGAGGATGATGATGATGAGGAAGTGAGTGAGGAAGATGAAACATCAGGCGAGTTCGAAGTCGTCAAAAGCAACCTTAGCGACTGGGACAGACAAGGAGAGGTTGGTCAGGACGGTCGCCTAAACATCGACATTATCACAGCAGAAGCCATGACCCTTGCTCAGCAGATTGCATCAGGGCAAAAGACGCACCAAGAGCTTGAGGACGAGAATTTCAACAAGTATATGCTACGCGACCGAGACGGTTTGCCCGAATGGTTCATGGACGACGAAGGCAGACACTCAAAACCTCATCGACCGATTACAGCCGCAGCAGCCGCAGCAATCAAGGAGAAACTACGCGTACTCAACGCTCGACCTATCAAGAAGGTGCGCGAAGCCAAGGACCGGAAAAAGTTCAAGGCGGCGCAGAGGCTGGAGAAATTGCGCAAGAAGAGTGCGTTGCTTGCGGAAGAGGAGGGCATGAGTGAGAAGGACAAGGCTTCGAGCATAGCCAAGCTGATGAGCAAAGCGGCGAAGAAGAAGCCCAAGTCGAAGGTCCAGGTGGTTGTGGCCGGCGGTGCCAATAAGGGCCAGGGCAGACCAAGAGGCGTCAAGGGTAGATATAAGATGGTGGACTCCCGCGGAAAGAAGGAGGTCAGGGCGGAGAAACGGTTGGCTAAGAAGCGCAAGAGATAGTCTAATGAGCTCATGCAAGCTTGAAATGAATGACTTACGAATTGCCATGCACTAGTCTTGTCCCCCGCGAACATAAGCACGGGATATAATTGATGCTTCGCTTCGTTCTCAAGCACCGTATATTGGTTATTTGAAGTCTGCAATATCATCTCACTGCCCTGCTGCAGCTGACGAGAACAGACGACATGGTAACACATGAACAAGACAGGGGATGAGTACTATATAGATGTACGTCTCGTTGAAATCCTCCCGGCCGCAACGTTCATCGGGTTTGAAATATTCCGGCCCACGCCGCGTAGAAGAGGCATCAACACATCCGTACTTCGTCTCCGACATCTAAACACGTCCAAACCCTCTCCAGCTGATGCACAGATCATGCTGCTATACGAATCGCAGTGTCTTTTGCGACCAGGTAATGCCTCTGAACATGGCCCTCTGGCATAATGGGTATCTTTTGTCTCGACCAAGGGATATTCACTGTCAGTCGCCAAGTGAAACGTTATCAAAGTTGGTCGCAATCAGTCAGATGTTTGATCGCCTCATCTTCAGACGACATACGTTTTCGATGCACTCTTTGACGTTGCGCTCGCCAGTCCACGGCCAGGGGAAACCTCGTCTTGGCTGCTCAGCTAAGGCGAGCCCTACGACACTTGCCGGGATTACCAAAACGCCATGTCCTGAGGTTCCAAGCTGATGTCGCCTTCTCCAGCCATGATTCGCAGGGTTGCATTTCATAGATCAAGTCGTTACAGAGCCGATGCTCGCCATGATTGGGCGGCGTGGTTGTGCTGACTACTACCACTACACGCGCGCTGGCGATGCTGATTCGCCGAGTCGCGGTTTCAGCTTCATCCAACAAGGTTCAGCGCCACCTCTGCCTCCGCTTCATCTCGACAGCGACTGTCAAGTCACGTCGCAGATGTCGACAATCGTTCATCAGCACGCTGTTGAGTCTCATCTTGGTTTGTCCGCCGCCTTCAAGACCGTTACTCCCGACCCTACGCCTTCCTCATCCGACTGCCCCCCATCAGACAAGTCCTGCTGGAGCCTCTCTCCATTCAACTTCTCCCCTGGTCTCAGCTTCAGCGTCTGCTTTCCACATCCCGGCTGCCGCTGACCATCCCGGTCCGAGAGCCTTGACTCCGTACCAGATTTGCTGCACATCTTGCTTCTTGAGAGTCCATTCGTAGCCATGTTCGTGGCTGTGAGGTGCCAATCACACTCTTCACATCTTCCCCCATACTTGGATCTCGGTGCTTGTCAGCATGTTGCCGCCCGCCTATTGCTTGTTCTTCCAACATGGACTCCTTCCGACTCGAGCTCTGACATTCCATACTCCGGACGAGGCTTGCAGGTCGCAGATTGACCTCCCTGAATGACCGGCGAATGAGACGCTGGAAATGCCATTCCAATGTATATGAACTTGTCAGCTTCATTCTGTTGACTTTTACTCACTCTTTTTCTTTTCCTTATACACTGTCGACTGATCGATTTTTGTGTACATTGCTGTTCTTCAAGTCTTTTCGGCTTTTTGCCACTCACGCTCTCTACTGACGCTCAGTCGTCGTCCTTGCTATCCAGCTACCAATTGTTCTTTGAATCCGTACATGCGAATTCAATCTTTGCAGTCCCATCGATTCTATCGCCATGCAGATCAAGTCTTTGATTGCCGTGGCGGCTTTTGCCTTGACGGCAAATGCCGACCAAGAGATCACCGTCGGAAAGGGCGGTGCGCTCGACTTCAGCAAGTCCGGCGGCGTGGCCGCTGCTGCTCGTGCTGTTCCCGAAGCCAACCAGGCTGCTCATGGGCCAGTTGCCATGGGTGGAGCCATGGACTTTTCCAAGAGCTCCAAGAAGCAGAGCAAGCGTGCCGGTCCTTACGAGCAACCTGACGGGCCTCCCCATACATCCACCTGCACCGAAGAGGACATCCCATGGATCCCTGAGTGGACTCCCGGTGCTTCCGTGGTTGGCGAGGAGCCAGAGAAACCATCTCCAACCTCTGCTGCCGCTGCATCATCTACATCGGTGCTACAGAAGGGCCAGGTTTTGTCTTCTGACGCCAGCAGCATTCCGGTTGTCCCTACGAAAAAGGTTCTCCCAACGACGATCCCCGTTCTGCCTACCTCCGTCCCCGTGCTCAGCAGCTCCAGCAGTGTTGCTGATATCAACACCAGCACCATCGCTCATTACAGCTCCACTCACGGTGTGACATACAGCAGAGTGACGTCCGAGACAGCGATTCCATCCGTTGTCGCTCCCATCACAACTCACCTCCCATCCTCCCTACCCCTGACCACTTCTGCCGTCATCCCCAGCATCCCCAGCGTCTCGAGCGTCCCAAGCGTCTCGAGCGTTCCGAGCGTGCCAGCCCCATCCAGCCTGACGACTCCCCTTCCCAAGGCCGCAGGAAGCTCCACCCACGGCGTCTCATCCACCTCCGCCCCAGTATCCTCAAGCGCCATCACCACCTCGGCTCCAGCTGCACCCGCAACGACCTCCGGCCCCGCTGCACCTTTCAAAAACGGGCCGTTGACTTTCAAGATCGTCAACTCCATGCCCGGATCCATCACGATCTCTTACCAACTCGGCACCTACTCTCCCGCTACTGGCGGTCCCACGACCGTCGCTAGCTCGTTGATCGGCCCCACTGCCACGACCGGTGTTTTTGCAACTGAGACTACTGTCGTTGCGCCCGTTGGCTGGGCTGGCCGTATGACTATTGGTAAAGCTGGCGGCCCTCTGGATTACCGCGGTACCAAGATCGAAGGAAACAATGGTTTCGATGGTGCTGACCCGAATGCCGACCCAGACCCAGATGTCGATGTTTCCTACGTCGATGGGTACAGCATTCCAGCAGTCTGCAGCTGCGGTTCCCAGGTCCTTACTGGCTGCAACAAGGAGCTCTTTGACCTCGGAAATAAGTGCTCTAACCTCGTTGGTGACGGAGAACATAAAGTTTGTGTCAACGACCCTCGAAATATCCATGGTCCTGCCACTCCTTTCTTTGCACCATGCGCTGCCGCTGCATATACTTTCGACTACGATGACCAAGGGGCGAACTACGAGGGCCCATGCGCAGGTAATACGGTTACTTGCTGTATTGGAACCAATTGCCCGAACCATCCGAGCCAGCCGAAGCCAGCGACGAAGCGGGAGATGATGGCGTTGATGAGCGCGGAAAAACGGGCAAATGCGGCGCTTGCAGCATAGATATCGGCCGTGTATACATACCAGAAGATAGAGAAATTCAATACGGTCAGTTTGGTCTACTTACGAGGGAAAATGGCCTTGATTTGGTCGAGTTCAGCGTGGATGAACATGTCGTATACAGGTGCCAAGACAAAATGTGTATACATGCTTCCCGTCCGAAGCATGTGCATCCCGTGAAGTGAATAGCAGTGAGTGAGTCAGGGGTCTGGCATGGTGTCCGATGTTCTCTTCATGCCTACTAAGCGGGACTGTTCTTCTCCTCGATACCATGGCGATGACCAAGGATTTCAAGCTTGGCGGGATGCATCCGTGATACACATGCTCGCGTATTGACCACTTCATCAATCCTCCCATCACTGTTGTCATGTACAACAGCGCTGTTCATCCGGAATTTCGCATGCGAGGAGCCTCGTGCTGCAATAAAGCGTCTCCAGCATTTGGTCTTCAACATTTCCAAAGCCTTTCACAGAGCATCGCGCATGCTCGCTTTCTCCAGGAATTCAGACAATGGCTTACGAAGCTGATTTCGCCTCTCGAGCTACCAAAGGTTCTACATCACCCTTCAGCGTGATCCTCTCCAATCTCCCAATCTCAACCTCCCTGTTCGCCACCGCCGCAACCATATACAACCTCCCCACAGCCTGCAACTCCACATGCACACCCTTCACCCTCTCCCCCCTCAACCAAACTTCAATTCCCCTCACCGTCTCTCTCACCGTCTCTCCCTCCGCCCACTCATCTCCCGCCAACTCCTCCTCACCCGCCGTGCTCGGAACTCTCACGTTTCTAAACTCCAGCTCCCGTAACCAGTTCGCCATGAACGCTTCGCTCGTCATCTTGATATACGCTTCCTTCAGCGCCCAATGCGCATAGAAAGTCCGTAACGCCTCGATCAGTCGCCCCTCATCGTCGGCAATAGTTTTGTCTTCTAACAGGGGAACCGCAGCGTGGATCCGTGATACTTCCCCTGGACTGAATGCATCTGAGAAGATACTGCTCCACGATCGCCAACCCGCACCCCTCACGTCCCGTGCATCCTTTTCTAGATTCACATTGACGACGTCGATGCCCACCGAGACGCCGCGTTCCGCACACCCCGCTAAGACAGCTAGTTTCCCGTGGTGCGAGACGTTGAAATCGTAGCCTCCGGGCGCATAGAACGGTCGCCCGTTATGCAGATTACGTTCCTGCGTTATCGCAGTTTCGGACCAAGGGAGGGATAGATGTCGGGCGAGAGCGAGGTGTTTTAGGAGGGTCGAGGCGAGGGAGAGGGCGGCGTCGCGGGGATGGTAATATTTGAGAATCTTGGTGCGTTCGGAGGCGGAAACGTGGGCTAGGGCGGTGGACACGGGGAGTGTCTGGGACCAGATCGGGGTCGTTTGGCGGGATGCGGAGGGGTCCGGTTGGGTCGTTGAGGTTTGCGTGTGGTAGGGGAATTCGGAGGAGGCGTCGAGGAGGAGGCGGTGCAGGGGTGGTGGGGTCATTATTGATGAGAGATGGAAGAGTATATGCGAGGGGCTCCAGATGGGGAATGAGAATAAGTAACGAAGGTTATCGATGAAGACGTAAATGGATTTGGTTTTATTTACACGTGTTTTCTATGGTTTTGGCTCGCGGTTGTGCTTGTCAGAATGCGGGATGACTCAATCGACTGCGAGTTTGAGAGCGGGACAGAAAAAAGTTTCTGCCAACGACAACGAAGGAGGCTGAACATACCGTCAGACAGTCGGCGAGATGGCACTAAACATAGTCGTTGGAGTACTGGCGTTACAAGGTGCGTTTCATGAACATGTTCAGCTTCTCAAGACAGCATCGTCGGCGCCAGGGTTGGACGACATCAGTTGGAGTTTTTCGGAGATCAGAATGGCCGAGGAGCTCTCGAAATGTGATGCATTAGTTATTCCAGGTGGCGAATCTACGACGATGGCACTCGTTGCAGAAAGATCGGGGATACTTGAGCCGTTGCGAGAGTTTGTCAAGTGGGTATACTGAACATCTTGTTTTATATTCCGATGCTAATCTGACCATCAGAGTCAAGCGACGACCAACTTGGGGCACATGCGCTGGTCTGATTCTACTCTCCGAATCCGCGAATCGCACAAAGAGAGGCGGCCAGGAGCTCATTGGCGGACTCGACGTGCGAGTAAACCGTAACCACTTCGGTCGCCAGACAGAAAGCTTCGAGACCGACCTTCATCTTCCTTTCATCGCTCCTGACGGCACTCATGATACCGATGCACCGTTCCGAACGATCTTCATCCGCGCGCCGGTGGTTGAGAAGGTGCTGCCTGTGATTCATGGAGAGCAAATAGACGAAGCAAAGCGTGACGACACTGTCATTGCACCATCCCGGGCTGCGGACAAGGGTACTGCATCAAAGTCGATAAACCAGCCGGTGGAGGTACTGGCGGTGTTGCCCGGGAGACGCCACCGATTGACTGAGCTAAAGGTCGAGACTGAGCCGAGCGAGGAGGGCGACATTGTGGCTGTCAGGCAGGGGAACGTCTTTGGTTGCAGCTTCCACCCAGAGCTGACAACGGATGCTCGCATTCATGCTTGGTGGTTGCTGCGAGTCAAGGACGCGGTGGTCGGCAGTTCAGCTCCAGATGTCTGAGATATCTAGAAGTGTAATTGTAGATGCATAGAATCATGCTTCCTTGTTTTGTGGTTCCAAGCTCTTAGTGTCTCCTTTGGTTCAGCTCGAACGCCCAACGCCGTGCTCAGGAGGATAATTGTCGCGCTCGAGTTTCTATCTCAAGCGACTGTACTCATCGCCATCATCTTCGATCCTACCGAATCCACCACGGCCGGGGTCAAACTCTTGCCTGTACTCGTCTCTGACCTGTCCGCCCGACTTTCCACGCCCGTATTGTCTCCCCTCCTGGAATCCGGGGTCCAAATCCGTTCGTATGATACGCTCGTCCAGCTTAGTGCCGCCAATGTACTTCATGCAGTCAAGGGCATCCTGGTGCGTGTAATACTCGACGAAGCAGAAGCCGCACGGGGTCTTCTTGATCCTGTCCAGGCCCATAATCACGCGCTTGATCTCGCCGCACTTGGCGAACAGCTCGTGGATCTGCTCTTCGGTCGTGAAGAAGGACAAGTTGCCCACATACAAGGTCGCTGCGTCTTTCAATGGGTCCTCGGGTGCCTGATCACGCTCGCGCTCGTCTTCGTCGTCGCGTCCTCCTCGCCGGCGCTTGTTCTGCAAAGTAGTCAGTATCACCGCATTAGCTTAGAACCGACGGAAGATTACCTTGCCCAGATAGTAGGCACTCGGCCTGTCAAGGCGCTCGACCGTATTCCTCAAAGGCGCAGGCATCGTTGTTGCAGATTATTGCTCCAGAGCTCGGCCAAAGCTTGGGGTAACATGTCCACGGACTTATGCATACATAAAATCCGCCGCCCATCTTCACATCATGGCGGCAGCAGTTGTGCCCTCTCGGGAGATATTGTTCTCACAAGCACATTATGGATGCCCGAGTCTCGGTCAGATTTGTACATGCAACGATATTGACCAGCCTTCCGGCTTCTGATCACGTCCATAGCGTGGAAACAACGCCCACATCAAAGGCGACAGCGTCAACGACGCCGCAAACGCTACTGTCGAGAAACGCAATGTGTTTACCTACTTTCCTACAGTTTTCGAGTCTTGCACAAAGACTGCAGCGACCAAGTCACAAGCCCGTTGCGGAAGCAGGGCGGTGACTTGCCACGTTCGTAGCTCTTAATGCTATCTTGTCCGGCGTCTCAGCAAGGACTTCATTCAGGCTGTGTGCAGATGGAAGGGTGTGACAGGACTGATTATTGCACAATGGTCGTCTTTGTACAGCCCCTTCGATGTATGAATGAGTTTCCTCAGCACGAGCGTCTGCCAGATATTGGTCCGCGACGCTCGAGAAAAGCTTGACGCAGGCGACCGATGGTTGTGTGCAACGGCTGCATAACCAAATTTCAAAACAGGCCGGCCGCCACGTCTTAACAAGCCAGCTTCCGGAGCGACAATTCCTTCTGCTTCACCTCTTTGAGCCCTCATCACCTCTTACACCACAACCCACTTTTACCCGCAAAGATGGCACATGGCGGTGCTCAGAGTCCCGAGGACCCCGTCTTCATGACTCGAGAGCAGCAACTAAAGATAAGGTCCACAACACTGCTGTACGGTCTTACAGAATACTACCGCAACATATCCAACTCTCAATGCGGGTTTCGTACGTGGTCAAGTTCGGCGAAGACGACCACGCTGTCAGAATTCAGTCGCAATCTCAAGAACATCCTCCAAAATCTCGTCCAAGTTCTCATTCGTGGTAGCGAGGAAATCCTGGCTTTCCCGACCGGCGACCCAACGATTGAGCCGCGCTTCGTGCTCATTTATGATGACGAAGCGTCACAAACTACCGAGGCCCTCAAGCTCTCCCTTGTCAATCTGGCTAGTCATGATGTTTCACGAGACCCGGCTGCGTTTCTAAGAGATCTTATCTTCAAGCATCTTGAAACACCTGACGGGCTGTCCTCAGAAGCACACACCACAGCTGTCAAGACGTTTATCAATACAGCGACGGATCACGATCCAGACAAGACGACTGAGAGTATCAAAGTCGCATTCACGCGATATGTTGTCTTTGCATCAGCGCGGAAGACTCAAACAATGTTTCGTCGTGGAATCACAGACGAGGCGAAGGCTGGAAACACGTTGGAGGCCAACATCTGGAAGTATTTGACTCTGACATCTGCACAGCTGCGGTCTATGCTGTGTCTCAGACGCGGAAGCTCGGGCGTTCAGAAGCTGTTGTCTTACAGCAGAAACAAACTCAGCTTGAGTTCTGACCAAAGACATCATCTCGAATATTTGGGTGCCACGGAGTATGCGACTTTACTCACCTTTGATCAATTCTACACTGCTTCAACACTCTTCGCGTTCCAGGACTTGATCTCTGGGCATATCATCCGATTTCAGGTCGCCAACGACGCACTCGTTGACGCGGTCGACGCATTTGCAGCAGGACGGATGCCAGGGACACAAGAAGGAGCAAAGAGGCAAATCCTGGAATCCGTTCGCCAAACGACAATAGCCCTCATGGAATTACGGCGTCTCTTCAAGCTCTTTGGTTCTTTCATAAAGAACCACCTCCGTTGTGTTGGGAAGGCGTTCAAACTGAACGCCGAATGTGATCGACTTCCATTCGTCAGCGATAAAGATGACGGTCTGAACGTGACCTCCATGCTTGCCGAACTCCAGAGGAAATCACAGCAGGGACAGCCACTTCGCGCGGAATTAACATCTTCTATTCTCCCACAGTCATGCACGCCTGTGAAACCAGGCACAAGCTGTCAAGACTCCGATACCATTTCTTTCGAAGACACATGGGAAGATCTTGGCTGGGATGAAGCTGCATTGCAGTTTTGCGAGAGTATATACAAACACATAGACGCAGCGCACAACCTCATCAGTAAAGCTTCGAACAAGAAGTGGGCTGGGCCAATCAGGAAGAGCCAAATCAGTCTCATCAGGATGCGGGGATTGGCACAGGATACCGAGCTTGCCGACCTGTCCGAGACCTTGGAGCAATACATCGACAACCGAAACGTCAACGTCGCCAAACGAACGCTGGTGAACCGCTATCCAAAACTTTTTGCCGCGGACTTCTCCGCCCCAAGGACGAAATTACACATCCCAAGCGTCGTTGTCAGTCTTTGCCTCCTCTCGCGAGAGGTTGGGTGTCTGGAACCCGTGGAGCGTATGGGAAAGGATGGCTTTCAGATTGAGGCAGCTGTGTTGAAAGCTTGCGGAGGAATCAGCGAAGTCGTCGTATCTTCCAGGTATTGCTGTTTGCCCTGCGCTTGGTTGTTTGAAGGCATTCACTATTGGAACACTGACCGGAATGGTCGCCCAAAGCGTGTCACCACCCCAGACTTATGTGTCATGTACACGGCACTAAGTCTCGCGCCTTTCACGTTGAAGCAAAGTGCAGATGAGGTGATTGAGAGGCTTAGATCGCAGGGGGACCACCTTGGAATACTTTACTACTGACCAGCAACATGGCATTTCAGAAGTCTTCCGCCTCACTATAGCTTGACCAGTATCCATATCTTGACAGCCGGGAATGTCCTCGTCCTTGCTCGCGTACAAGCGTTTGCTAGCCAAACGCCGGCCAAAGGTTGGAGTTCGTGTCAAGTCCAACAATAGCAGTGAGTCTCGACTGTGCTCCGCCGACGGATGAATAGATCAGCGCATAGCGACATAGCAGCATTGTATCAATCGACAGACTTGTTCATGACATCTGAGCCGACTTTGAGTTGCTCTCGTCAATAAATGACGCCGTGGTCGGAGTGTTTGTTGTAGGTATATGCGCTGGCTTCCGACACAGGCCTCAACATCCGACAGCGCATTAATATCCAGATCGTGTACCCGCCTGATAGTGTCAATTGGTTAGTCCTGGCCGGCTATCGGCATCTTCTCGTCACAGACAACGAGGCCGTACTGCATCTGCTTCTATTATTTAAGATCTCCTCCACTGGTGTACTTCCTTTAATTCCTTCTTTCTCCAACACACACTCTTACACATAAGAGAGGACTCACAGGCTAAAAAACAAAAAAAAAAAAAAAAAAAAAAACCACTGCTAACTCTGAATAGCTGGGTGCCATCACTTTTGAAGTCTTGTCATTGTTGTTTGTGATCAGCGTGACAGCGTGAGTGCCTCATACAGTTCCTCTCGGCGGTTTGTGGCTAACATCTGCGATCTAGTTTCTACTTTCAAGATGTCGTTCCGGCCATCCACAAGGGACCAGCAGACGACATTCCGGACGCTGACCTCAATACTTGCCCTAACAGAGGGCTACAGAGTCGATAGACGTTCGGTAAAGGATGAAAGCACCATAAAGAAATGGAAAGAAGACACTACCAAAGGATCCGACTTCCGAACATATCGTGGTCTCCGGGCCATCGCAGACCTTCTTGTGATGAGGTCAGAAGTTGTTGCGGTCATGCCAGCAACCAAGAACAATTTGAAGACCCACAAATTTCCGGGAAAGCTCTTACCCGGAAAGATTCACGATGAAATCAGCCTGGGAGAAGGCATTTCTCATCTCGTCGTTACGCAGAATCCGAACTCACGGGTTCCAGGTTCCGCCAAACCTGACCCACGATTCTCGAAAGACGCCGATCTGGTACAGATCCCAGTTACTTCCACCACCGTCCTCAAGAAAGCACCCATCACAGGAGCCCGTCAGCTATTCAAGCAGGCAATTCTCTGTGATGTCTCCACGCCAGGCAATATTCCTTTCGAAGACCACATTGGCTTTGTGCTTATGTTCATGGAGCGCATAGCCAACGATAATACCACCCTCGTGGACAACGTCCCTGCCAGAAACAAGTGGTTGTTTATGCTACAGGTGTACAGTGTTTTCTCATCAGTAGGAAAAATGATACGACTGGACAGAGGTTTTCACAGCAGCGCCCCGAACAAGAAATCTCTTCGAAGCAACATGTGGGGGGGGGGGGGGGG
>UYJD01000002.1:301149-329610 GCA_900618795.1 Cyanodermella asteris
TCAACCAACCCGTGCCCGCGTTACAAAACTGTTCACACAAGTCAGCGACAGGGCTGGCAAATCACCAGCTTCGATACATAGTTCGATCCGGAAGTTCCCTCCTGTCGGGCACAATAGCCAATCGCAGTCGGCTGGCTAGCTGACTCAAAATGGATGGCTTTGAAAAAGTAAATGCTCACATAAGCTGACGGCTGATATCTGCTCAACGGTCTTTTTTTTTCTTTTTCGGGAAGCTGATCTGTCCCGACCGCAACCGACGGTGAGATAGTAAGTCGTTATGCCAGCGGCGGAGACAATTAGCTGATGGCAAAACTGGAGACCCGCCTGCGCATCGCTCTTGTCCATAGACACATGATGGAGCCGATGGCGGTCAAATGTTGGGACCAGGTAACAAGGCCATCATCTCCAGGGCCCGCGACATACATCTTGCCTTGGTGAAATATCTCGAGGACATCTTGCAAAGCTTAGGGGGTGAGAAGGTGTCTCAAATGTTTGTACAATCGAATACATGGGTGGGCTCAATGATTGCCAAAATCTGTCTATCATACAAGAAGGCTTGCCTGTCAGCCTTTGTTCCGCCCCAACGCCAATGCTATACACGGTTCCACCTTGGTTCAGAGAATGCGAGAATGCTTTGGAGGTATTAAAGGCCGTATTTCAGTTTAGCCAGGCTCGACAACCAGACCGTCTAGGTCCATGTTCCTCACGCGCGATGTCTCATGCCACGCTGGTGTCCATTTGGGTGGTCTGGTAGCGTGGCGTTTAAGCTCGTGACGTTTTTGTAATTTGACTTGTCGCGAGTCGGTTGTGTAAGTCTCAATGGATTTTGGTTGTTTGTTCGGTATCACACGTATACCTTCCATGCTGGTTGTCTTGCTAGTGAGGGGCAACTTGAATTTTGCGGGCCTGGGATGGAACTGGACTCTCCCAGTGGGTGTGTTGTAAACATTGCCTACGGCGACTCTGTAGACAGAGAAGCGTAGTATGATGTTGGGCAAGGTCCGGAAAAACCAATCGCGCTGCAATTGAATGTGGTTTCTGCGCATCTTGCGTTCGTGACCAAGCCCCAGAAGGTCTTTGAGCGCCTCCACCATGACAAAATGATCATGCGTGGCCTGGAGAGTATGAATCTCGTCGATCATGCGCTTGTGTCTTGGTTTGCTGTTCTTGACGTGAGACATTATACGCTGCCTTTTTTGGCTTCTCCGAGCTAGGGCATCGCCCTCGAGCATCAATTGAACCATCTCTATTCTCGAGTCGCGGCGCTTGCAGGAGGCCAGAAGCAGTCGAAGAATGTCCATGGTTAAGACGAGGTTGTATGGATGAGACTTCATAATCTCCCACACGCTCGAGACCGCGTTTTGAGGCAACTGACCAATCTTCTGCTCCTTTGTCAGGCTTTCCGAACGCCCTGTGCGACGTGCTGAAAGCACATACGTCCATTCGATAAGCTCCATCCACACATGGCGACCGATTAACATGCGATATTTCTGTGCGAAAAAGTCGACGATGCGCAATGCGGTAGCAACGTCGTTGTTGACCGAGAACACGTGTGCTATAGCCACTAGGGCGTTTGAGTCCGGGTACAGGGGCGAAGTTTTTGTCAACGTGTTCTCCAGGAGCAAATCCGTAGTCCTATGACGCGAAACCTTGTCGCAATCAACGTCCCACACCTGTTTGAGGAGTAATTTGACGTCGCCGATAAGACCCTCTCGTCCCAATGCAATCATTAGGTTGGTGTATGTCTCCGCATCTGGCGTCAAACCCTTCGCCTCCATACGATTTATTGTGGTAAGCACCTCATCTTTAAGACCGCCTTCGCCGGTGCGATACCCGCTCTTTCGCTCGCCTGTTTCGATATCACGGCTGGCCAGTGTGCTTGGAATTACCCGCAAGCTGAACCTCTCCGTACTGCTAAATGCTTCTTCCCAGCAGAGCGCTCGGAGATAATCGTTGTAAGCACTTAGCGGAGCGTCGTAGCCGGGCAAGCTCATCAACTTGGCAAACACCATCCGCGCCTGCTTGGCCATGCCGCAGACTCTGGTAATTTTCAGCAGCTCCTCCAACACCCAGCTCTGTCCTCTCCGGAATGTGTATTCAGCCTGAACCAAAATAAGCTCGACAAGGCTGTAATAGACTGCGAAGGTTCTCTCGAGTGTTTCGTGTCTGTAGAAACGGAGTGCCGCTGGATGCAGTTGGCGATGTAGACCACTATAGGGCCTTAAAAGCTTCTCAGGCCTTATGAACTCCAGTATCTCCTGCAGATCCTCGAATGACAATGTGTTTAGGTATCCAGGGACTTGCAATGCTCGAAAAAAGACAAAGAGCACCTCTTCAGGGGCCTGCTCGTTTGCGAATGCTACCGAGAGAGCTTGTTGGGCTTGCTCAGCATTCTCGTAGGTGTCCGCGGCCAATACCGCTTCGACAATGTCTGCATTTTGTGTATCCGCAGCCCTGATCTGCTCGGGTGTCTCCCGCTTGGGTGTTTCCTGCTCGCGTGTTTCTTCGTCGGCCATTTCGTCCAGCTGATCCTCTAACTCCAAACCTTCCTCCTGAGCTGCCTGGCGCAATTCTGCTTCAAACTCACCGAGCAGCTCGGCCTCAAACGCCTGAAGCTCCTCCAGACTGGGCAAGTCATCTTCAATTTGTGCTTCGACCCCTGGATTTTCCTGCTCTTGTCGTGCAGCCTGTGCAGAAGTACTCTGAGTGGTGGTATACGTTCGTAATGGTTCGCGGCGCCTTGTCCTGATCGGAATGGCTGGGCGATGCTCTCGCGATGTTGTCAGCGGAGCCGACTGAAAGGGATTCCCGATGAGTGCATCCTGGCGCCGTACTCCGGGGCGGCGACAATGTGTCGCCCGGGACAGAGACTTGAAGGTCTCATATCTAAGGCGATGAGAGGACATCAATTGTGTCCGCTCTTCGCATGACGAACGGAGAGGAGCCGGCGGTGGTCGAGTATGGCCGCGCAAGAATATTTTGGAGTCGATTCGCGCTTGAGCTCGGCCGGCTGCACTTGGCCGAACGAGGAGCGGCGCCTCGGTTATACTTTCTCCCAGGCATGCTCTTGACCATCCTCAATCTCTACTCAAGCGCGTCTATGGTTGCTTACCGCAATTGCTGCAAATACGGCGAGAGACATTCCCCGTCAAAGATTTGATCTGCAATGGCGGACTCAGGTGAAGGCGACGGTGCCTCCGTATCCGAGCCTCTCGATCTTGTTCGGCTATCCCTCGATGAGGTAGTCTTCGTAAAACTACGTGGCGACAGAGAACTCAAAGGTCGTCTTCACGTCAGTGTGATATTACTTGCTTCTACGTATCTCCGCTGAATATATCTAGGCGTACGACAGTCACTGCAATCTGGTTCTGGGCGATGTCGAGGAGACAATTTACATCGTAGACGAAGAGGATGAGAACGAGCAAGTCCGGGTGAGTATATTGCTTCTAAAAAGCGAAACACGCCCTGACCGGTGGCAGACGACCAAGAAGCAATCAGAGATGCTGTTTGTAAGAGGTACGCACTTTTTGCACTGAGCGAAAGCATTAACACGACTGACCTGCAAAGGCGACTCCGTGGTGCTGATTTCACCGCAAGCATCAAGCTGAGGAACCAAGCTATCAGCGATTATATGGTTCGACAGTGCCGGAGCAGATGCTCACAGGCTGAAGCATCCTAAGAGCATGTGGATGTGGCCAACTCTATCACATGAGCTCACGCTTCGATGTTGTGGCTGCGCCTAGCCAGAATCGGACCAGAAGGTCTGAGATCCGCATTATGAATGACCTTAATCTGAACGCCTTCGTCGAATCCACTTGACTCGTCGATGGTCATCGCTCGTAAGCGAGACGTGGCAGACTACTTCAAGGAATCAGCGGCATCGGGTTCAGCTTATGGCATGTTACTCCAAGACAGAAGAGCACTATCTATTTGCCCACAGAATTGCCGGAAAATGAAGCGTCAAAACGACATTGTTGCTCTGTTCGGAATCGCTTGTGAGCTTGCAGACGACATCTAGAATCCGCACCCTAGGCTCATACATGCTCATGACCTGTTCCCGCATGCCAACTTTCTTGACGTTCCACGATCAACGAGGACGCCGATCGGTCTTTTATCAGTGATCGGCTACAAGACGAGTCCCACGTTCCACATGTGAACGAATCAACAACGAGCGAAGGAAATACCAAAGTGAAATGTAGTATTTGTCTACTAGGCTTTATTCGTGTCTCATGAATCGCGTTCGCAAATGCCCATAAGGCATATCACTTCTCGATATTCTCCATCTGATCCCGTTCCTCGCTGCCCCGACTGCCATACCTCTCATCCATACCCGGCAGCCGACCCTTGTTCGTAAAATGAAACTCGCTACCCCCTTCCTGGCCCCTGACCGGCGCAATCCAATTCAGCAATATGTGTACGGTGAAGGCAATGGCAAACCCAGTGAAATAGTTGATCTCGTACAGGTTATCCCAGCCAGAGTAGTCGGCTTGACCTCGGACATTGCGCACGAAGCCGGGAAGGAGCGGCCAGATGCCCATGGCCCAGGAGACGACCGCGCGCCAATTGACGCCGGCGGTGTACCAGTATACGGAGGTGGAGTTGCCAACATAGAGATCCGAGAGGTGGAGGCGTCTTTTGTGGATTATGAAGTAGTCGGCGAGGAGGAGGCCTGTCATGGGCGAGAGAAACACGGACCATCCGGAGAGTACGCTATAGGGATTCTGTTAGGAGGCGTGACTTGAGACTGAGGACGCATTTTACTTACACAATGAAAGTGCTCGGGCTGTTCACGAGGTTCCACGGCACAATGGCGATGCCGATAAGCATGATGAGTGTCGCGCCTCTCCGGATGTTGATATACCGAGGTAACAGAGTTGTGAAGTCCATTCCAGAATTGACGCTGTTAAGGACAATGCAGAGCGCAAGCTGGCTCGCTAGCAGTCCAAGACCAGCAAAGAAGGTACCAGCTCGTGCACTTGGGTCCATGGTATCTCTCTCCTGAATATGCAACAGGAGCAAGAAAGGATTCCAGAAGACCTGTCCGTAGATCTTGCTTGCAGCGCTACTGATCAGGATACCAAACAAAGCCGTCAGGCAAACAGTCACTGGCGAGGCAATGGCCTGTCCAAACAGTGCCGAGGAGGGCTTCTCTGCATATCGCGTCCAGTCACTTTGACCCATGACGCCGCCAGCCCAGCCTCCGAGGAAGGATTGACACCCATAGAGCATATTCCAGCTCAGTGTGCTTCCGGAAGCGGTCGAGGTTTGCTGAATATCACCCAGTCCGCGAGCGGCCGCCAGACTCCAGATAAGCATGCCGACCAGCACCGCCACGATCATGACAAAGGCAACACGAAAGGGTATCTGAAGACGCTCGGGGGCAATCAACAGAAGCGGCGCAAGTATCACAACAAAAACGAAGAAGCAGATGATATCCGCCGTCGTGACATTCGAGCTCAGAGGAATCGTGTTTTCCAGATACACCATCTTCGGTCCGATGATTGCATTCAGGATGATCCTCACGCTCTGCCCGCCCCAAAACATTTGGATGCCCATGAAGACGCACCCGGTGAGTACTCGGTTGATGGCTGGCCATAGTGCGCCACGCATGCCCCACGTACTTCGACATAACACCGTGAAGCCGATGTGTTGATGAGAGCCCGGCCAACCTCCTAGGACGGCGATGAGACCGATGATGATGCAGCCGACAACGACCATGGCCATTGCCTGGCCCAGAGATAGCCCGAGAGCAAAGAGTGAGCTGCCCACCGTCCATGACGTCGTGTTGATGCCAGCGATGATCCAGTATCCAGTAAATGCAAGCCAGTTCCAGGTCCGACGGTCCGCGGGCATGGGAATCAAGTCTCGATTACACCAAAACGTGTTCTCGTAGTCGGCGTCTTCATCGCGAGGGCATTCGAGTCGACGAGCGAGCCCGCTCAATCGAGTGCGTGAGGCTGTCATTGCGTCCGCTGATAGGCTTATCCGGGGATCAAGGTGGGTTGCAATTTGATGATCATCAGCGGAGACTTGACAGATGTGATGGCTGTCGTCGACTACTGCAGTACTGCTCCGGTGGAGGCCGACTCAGTGCTGGTTCACGTGCAGCTCATGCAGGAATGAGGTGGGACAAGAACAGAAGCCCTAGAACGATTCGAGAAGCGGAAGAACATGAGCAGAAACGTGCAAGTGAGTTTCGTGACCAGTCTTCCGCCACGCTGCGCCAAGAAGGTACACATGGTGGCTCTTCACTACGGAAGCCTCTTTTCCCGCAAAACCTCAAAGTGTCGCTCCGGGGTCCAGAAAGGAAGTTGGATCTCGTTAGTGGGGGCGAAACCTCCTCGTGGTTTTTTATCTTGCAGATCTTGCTGTTTCTGGCCCGCGTCGAACTATCAGAGTATTGTCCGTGTAAATACCGCAACCACCACTTGAACACTACTCCAATCACATCATCCCCCTTGGCTCCACTCGCAGCAAGGTCGCCGAGATCTACATCGCTTGGCGAAATGTTGTTGTCTTCATGTGCCTTTGGATTCTGTGCCGTGACGGAGGAGGCATGCGAAAAAAGTGAGCCCTGCTGTGCTGTGAACTAAGCGCGTTTATGCTTTTATGCATGATAAAGAATTTTCGAATGTATCAGACATCGTCCTGTCTTCTATCAAATAATGTGATTGGAATGATCATTATTATTCTCGCGAGTTTGCTGTTCATCTCACTCTCACCCGTCATACTACTTCGTTGGTGGACCCTGATCACTCTCCGGTCTTAGCACTCTCTTTCTCGGTCTCCACTAGCCATTTGAGTCAAACCTTCTGCTCGGGCATATGTCCCTTCCGTTACCCAAGAAGCCATTTCGCTTTGAGAGCGGCCCCAATCATGTGCCATCTTCGATCACATCACGAATCCTGCGATGCGCAAACTAAACCGAAACCTCCCTCGTCGCCCCCGTAAACCAACCGCGCTCTGGCACAGCTTACGTGTTTTTACCCACACTTATCTGAGATCTTCGTCTCATACGACGGTAGCAACTTGCCTCTACACGCCAGTAGAGATGATAGACATTAAGACGACATCGTGCCGACCCCGATACCACACAGCGGACTGGGCCGTTGCGCTCCGGTTCAGGCCTTGGTTCCCGCCGTCTCCCCGTGCCATACCACTCGGCAAAGTCTCTTCAGAGGGCTTGATATAAGGTGGAGACGCTCGTACGCCCTTCCCGTCCCTTCTTTCCAGGGCCCCTGTCTCGCCGTGCTGTGGGATGCTTCACCCAAAATGACGCCTCTACCAGACATCATGGCTTCCCACGACGGGCTTGTCGCTCGTAAGAGCGCCGAATACCAGCAGGAGCATCTCTATCAGGACTATACGCGAAACCTCGGCGGCTTCATCATCGTCCTGGTGTTTCTGTCCTTCACATCTATGGTGCTGCGAATATCGTGTCGAATCCACCAAAAAGAAACGCTAGGTCGGGACGACTACACTTATGTCGTCGGAACGGTAAGGAACCCACCCACCTATACCCCCCCAGAGTCACGAGAAACGATCCTGACAGTAATAAATCCAGATCCTGGCCATCGGCTCCTTCATCGTAATGCTCCTGTACGCCTTCGACGCCGGCCTCGGAAAACACTGGATCGCGCTCACGCCCGCGGAAAAACTCCTCTTCCCCAAGCTAAACTATGCCTACAACATCCTCAACGTGCTCGCGTACCCCTTTCTCAAAATCTCCATCCTCCTCCTCTACATCCGCATCTTCTACCCGCTGACCTCGTTCTGCCGCGTCGTCTGGGCCGGCATCGGCGTCATCGCCGCCGCCTGCGTCGCAAACACCTTCGTCGCCATCCTGTCCTGCACGCCCGTGCAGGGCTTCTTCGACACCAGCGTCCCCGCAAAATGCGTCGACAGCGTGGCGTTCTACTACTGGACCGGTGCGTTCAACTGCGCGACGGATCTCTTCATCCTGATTGCGCCGATGCCGGTGATTTGGAAGAGGGACATCAATCACAAGGGGGCGATTACGACCATCTTCGCCCTCGGCGGGCTGACGTTTGTGATTTCGATTTTGAGGATCGTTTATTACTTGGAGTACAGCGATGATGATCCGTCGTACAGCTTCTTGGATTCCGGGTATGCGACGCCGGGAGAGGTTTGTTTGGCGACGGTGGTTGCCGCGGCGCCGACTTGGAGGCCCCTGTGGAGGATGGCCGGACGAGGGATCAAATCACTTTATGGCACTGTCATAAGCCGATCTGGCAAGACTGAGGAGAGGCTTGGATCTGGTTCTGCGGCTAGCAACGAGGAACGCACTGTCGTTGGGGTTGAAACTGGCGAGAAGCGCTCGAGCAAAACTCCTGCAGTGGTGCATATCCCAGAGCATTAGCCGAGCCGCGATGATTAAAGGCAACGAGCGGTTGCTTGTTTGTGTCTCTTCACACAAACCCTCCACGAGTCATGTGTCAACGAGCGATGAGATATGAGACACGAGAAAGTATAGAAAGCAATTTAATAGTTAAACCACAGAGATAAGCAAACAAGTTCGCAAACAAGTCACGCTATCCGCAATTCCCAGGCTTCGCAGATCCTCCAAATCAGGTTGTAGATCTCCGTCGGCTTCCTGCTCCAGTCAGACACACGTGCTCCCATTGCTACAAGGCACTCGCGCAGCATCGAGCTCGACAATCCCAGGAATCGAGCACCGCTCAGCAGTGACCTCTTGGCCCTCCATGCCCGCATCCCGAGCTTCGCTGCCGTGCCCGATTTCGACGCCGAACATTTCTTTCACATCGTCCATGACAGCCCTTACCATGTCAGCCACATGATCAAGCTCCTCCACCAGCCGAGCATCTTCCCCTGCCGTTTCTAAAGGCTCATATTCGCCCGAGCACACCAGATATACGTAGAAGAGACCTGCAAGCAGCTTTTCAGGCCACCTTTGACTTCTGGTGTTCGTGTTATAGAAAGGCACTCCGCGCAGCTGGTTGATAATTTTGGAGAGAGTTCGAAGGCAAGTGGAGAAGTGTTGACGATGCAGAGATAACTTGGCAGATGTGGAGGACTCGAGAGCCGGTCCAAGATCTGTGAGGACAGTCTGGATCGAAAGGACCGACGAGATGACAGTGTGGACTTGCGAGACCATGAATGAGTCGAACTCACGGCTCTCGGACTCCACCTCGGCAACGCCTCTGTGGACACAGGTCTCAGGTAGATCACCACCACGACGCACACCCACCGGCCGAGTAACTGCCAGTGTACTCTCAGAAGCGAGCGGACCCGGAAAATTTAAGACTCGACGCAGTCGAATATGCACTTTCTGAAGCTCATCCAGCTTGGCCGATATGCACGGAAACGTTTTCGAGTTCTTAGCTTTAGCTTCTTTCAGGAACTTGCAAAGCTCTTCCGGGACCTGCTTGACTATACCAAGGTCTTGTTCCCAGCCGGGCGAAAGTGGAAATGACAGAAGGCCCTTTGGTGTCTGCACAAGCAAACGCTGAAAGTTGCTGACAGCTCGCTTGAGCTGGGCAGAATAAGCTGCGAACTTGGGCCCCCAATTTGTCGTAAAAGGCCTTTGCTCTCTGCGAGATTGCTCGGCCAAAAAAGTCTTTGCGCTTTTGAGCAGGACCCGGATCTCGTCCAATTCTTGGACTATGAGCCTGGTCTCGTCTTCAATGCCTGCAGGTGGGTGATGTGGAGCCTGCAGGGAAGAGGCCAGTGACGCTCTCTGTTTCGCTGCTGGAAGGCACCCTATCCCTGTACCCGAGACTCCAGCATGCTCAGGACCTACACTTGCGCCTCCTTTGACTTGGCTGGACGTGTCTTTGGCCTGCAGTTGCCGCTTCAAGCTCGAGTTTCTCTCCGAGGTTTGTGCCAGTAACGCTTTCAGGGACGAGTTCTTTAGTTTCAGATCCTTGACCATATTGTGCCACTTTTTGCTCTCTATCGATAGTCGGTCAGCTTCATGTTTCGCGATTTGCTTGCCCTTGAGGAGTCGTTGAATCGAGCCAGCAATCTCGTAGTCATCCTGCTGTTTCAGCCACGCCGAGACGGCGTCAAGATCCGAAGAGCGTTCACTTCTCGCTTGAAGTGATGCTGCTTCTCGTTCAGAATTTGCCTTTCGGCGGAGCGCTTTCTGACTTTTCCGAGCTCGTAGCTTCGATGGGGGAGGCGAGTAAACGTCTTTTCTGAAGCTTACATGGCGTTCGCTGCTTGTGAATGGCTGTTCATCGAGATTGTCGTTAGGTCCACCGCCACGAATGTGCAGCACCTGGCTGCTGTCGACGACTTGTGTGTCGCGGGAGGCGGGTGGGACTTCCGGCAAATCTTTGAAGTCGAAGTAACCTGTAGAGATTGATGTCGCAAGGCCTGGCTCCGATGGTTGTCCTGGTAGAGGTAATGGGTTGCAGGGATCTACCAAAGGCAGGCCATGGAAAGCGGGTACATCGTTGTATCGTAGAACGTCATCATCAAGACCTCCTAAACTGCCGTGGGCCTTGGAGTCTTTGCCTGATTTGCCATATTCTACCTTGGGCTCTGGGATATGACATGCATCGCCTTCAGATATAGGAGCGGCGTGGACAGTCAGAACAAGTCGACTACCTTTAGGTTTTGCTTTCTTCAGATTCGTATGCGCCGACATCCGATGCGATTCACCGGTCAAATCGGAGTGAGGCGGCGCGGAGGGCGCATTGTATGACCGGTGCCACATGTTAGAGGTTCAGATCTCGAGCACCTCTAGTGCGACTTGGTTGAAGAGGATGATGCGCTTTCGGACAAGCTTCCTTCAGAGGAGTGTGATTCTGAATCGTCGTCAGTGCCTGAAAATGGGCTCGCGTTGTCAAAAATCTCGTCGAAAAGGTCTTCCAACCAGAGATCTTCGGCGTCTGAAGTCGAATCCGTGTCTGAAGACGAGTCTGTGTCCGAAGAGGATCCTGTCGAATATTGTTGCTCGGAGAGTGGGATAGTTCCTCCCAACTCCAGACGAACGTGTGCCCTCAGCGAATTTTTCCCTGTATTGCCAGAGTAACGGAAGTTTTTGACACCTCCAGGAGTGCCAGTCTGCGAGTTTGCGATCGTCCGTCCGTTGACAGTGACCTTGAAACGAGTATATGGGCCTCCTCCTGACTTGCTTGACTGAGCTGCGCCTTCTGAAGTAGAGCCCTGCTGAGATGAAGCGAGCTCGCTCTGGCTGGAAGCTGCAAGTTCCCGTTGAGAGCCTTGAGGATTCCGTCCTGTCTGAAGAGCCTGGCTTCCTCCGATTCCTGGGTCTTGAGAGTCCGGCTCGTCCTTTCGCTTGACAGGGGGTCTGTCCACCTTTGCAAGCCACTTGCTGACTGATCGGCGCGGTCGTTGCTTCTTGCGAGTGTTGTTCTCCTTCGAAATTCGTCTTAACTGATTCATTGGTCTGTGAATAGTGTATGAAGATTGTATGGATAAGCTTTTGGCCATTTGTAAATCCTTCAAGGCACCTACACTCATGGTCACGAAACCTCACAAGGGGCTGCACCGTTGATGGTGCGTCTTTTGCTTTCTCACAGTCCGTCTCTTCTCTAGTCGCACAAATAGAGGATAATAGTCAGCGCTCATTGTGAAAACAAGACAAGAATGAGAGATGGCTCGCTACGATCTAGGCAGATTTCGAGCCACAGGATGCGAGCTTCACTCATCCACAAAATGGACGTTATTCCAAGTTTCGCCAAGCGCCCTGGGCGAAACTCTTTTGGGAAAGAATGCCATCTGGAGGAAGGAACACATAGCTAATGGTTTGTAAGGCTTCAATGTGCGCAGATGTCAGCGTCGAGCGCCCGGTTGACTTTGCGGGAAAAAGGTTGAGATCCGGATATCATCTAGAGTCACAGTCTTGAGCCACATGGTAGTCGGACTATCAGGTCGGTCCGTTGCTGTGTATGCCTCAATGCGCAAATCGGACATTGGAGCCATCACTCTGACAGGCCACATAGAGGACATGACCAAGTATCAGGGTATTCACCCGTGATGCCCCGCAGACGGCCATGTATCCGTACCAAGAGCTATCATGCACTGGCCCGGGTGCAACAAGCGGTACAAGCGAGCCAGACGAGAGATGGGTGACACAGCGATGGCGCCGCTGTGAAGGCAACAACGCCCGTGTGAAGAACAATGCACTGCTAGCAGAGTAGTGGTGCCTGCGAAAGCTGCACCAGTCAGAGAGAGAGGATGAAACAAAAGTCTGTAGTAGTAGATAGTAGTGAAGTTGGCGTGACGGGGGTTGCGGAGTTATCGCCGGCGCCAGCGGGGGAGGAGCGGGAAGCAGCAGCGAGCAGCGAGCAAGCCGACGCGAGACTGAATAGCTAATCTCAGGCAAAAACGCGGCGGGGGCCTGATCTCTCCAGTCCAGTACAAAGCTGTGCACTACACCTGATCGGAGACTTTGTCTTCTCCCAGCAGCGACAATCTCTGCACCTCTCGCGATCACTGTCCAGCTTTTCCAAGCGCAGCTTCACCACAGCTTCGCCTGGCATCCTCAGCCCGCTGCCGACCCAGCCACCGGCACAGCAGGCGCCGCGTCCCCGTCATTCGACCTCTTCGAAAGACGTCGGTGCTCACCTGCTGTCGCGGACCTCTAATAAACCCGTCGCCCTCTGCTTGTCTCTCCCCTCGTCCTGCCTGAGCATTGCTGAGCTCGTCCGCCGCCATGGCAGCCCCAACCGTCCAAGAGCTGGACACCACCGTCCGAGCCTTCTACGAGGGCCGCGGTGAGACGGTATGTCTGGATTGAGTGTCTTTCTAGAAATTGTACTGACGCACCTCCAGCAAAAACAAGCCCAGAATGCCATGAACCAATTCAAGGAGACGCCGGACTCGTGGTTGCTCGTCGACAAGATCCTCCAAGAAGCTACCTACCCTCAAACCAAGTTCTTGGGACTCCAAGTTCTCGACAGCGTCATCAATACGAAATGGAAGATATTGCCTAATGAGCAACGTCAAGGCATTCGCAACTTCATCATCACGTTCATTCTGGAAGCCAGCAAGACGGAAGAAAGCTTGAAGGAGCAAAAGACGCTATTGAACAAACTGAACATGGTTCTCGTATCTATACTCAAGCAGGAATGGCCTCACAACTGGCCGACCTTCATCGACGAGATCGTTGCAGCGTCGTATGGTAGCATCACGGTGTGCGAGAATAACATGGCTATTTTGCGGCTTCTCTCGGAAGAAATCTTCGACTTTTCTCAGGAGCAAATGACCTCGTCCAAGGCTAAGAACCTCAAGACTACCATGGGTCAGGAATTCGCAAAGATCTTCCAGCTCTGCAGCGAAGTGCTCACTTCGGCGAACCAAAAGAGCCTGATCAGCTCGACACTTGAGACGCTTCTGAGATTTTTGGGCTGGATCCCACTTGGTTATATCTTCGATACGCCCATCATCGAAACGCTACGAACACGTTTCCTCGAAGTTGAAGACTTTCGTAACGTGACGCTGAAATGTCTGACAGAAATCGCCAATGTACCACTCGGAGCCCAGCAGCACTACAACCAGAAACTTGTCAACATGTTCACAGAGACTCTCACGGGCGTTTCGAGCATCATCCCGCTCGAATCAAATCTTAAGCAGATTTATCCCAGGAGCAACTCCAACGACCAAGCATTCGTTCAGAACCTCGCCCTATTTCTCACAACATTCTTCTCCCAGCATTTGCAGCTGGTTGAGCAGTTCCCCGACCAGCTTTACCTCACTCACTCTCACTTTTACCTCATCAAAATCTCACAGATTGAAGATCGCGAAATCTTCAAGATCTGCTTGGAATACTGGACGAAACTTGTGCAGGAACTATACGAGGAGATGCAGCAACTACCGATAGCGGACATCAACCCTCTGCTCCACATGGGCGTGAGTGGTCTTTCGACTGGAGGTGCACCGAATCCGAGCGTCCTGGCTAATTACCCGCTTCGTAAGCACAAGTACGCTGAGGTCTTGACACATTTGCGGACCGTCATGATCGAGAACATGGTTCGGCCGGAGGAAGTACTGATTGTCGAAAACGACGAAGGCGAAATTGTTCGCGAGTTCGTCAAGGAGAGCGATACCATCCAGCTTTACAAGACCAGTCGCGAGGTTCTTGTCTACCTTACACATCTCGATGTCACGGATACCGAGACCATCATGTCAGACAAGCTGTCCAAACAAGTCGATGGGACCGAATGGTCCTGGAACGCTTGCAACACTCTTTGCTGGGCCATCGGCTCGATCTCCGGAGCCATGAACGAAGAGACCGAGAAGCGATTCCTGGTGACAGTAATCAAGGATCTGCTTGGCCTTACTGAGGCAAAGCGCGGCAAAGACAACAAGGCGGTCGTTGCAAGCAACATTATGTACATCGTCGGTCAGTACCCCAGGTTCTTGAAAGCACACTGGAAGTTTCTCAAGACGGTCGTGAACAAACTTTTCGAATTCATGCATGAAACGCATGAAGGCGTCCAGGATATGGCCTGCGATACATTTATCAAGATCGCACAAAAGTGCAAGCGCCACTTCGTTGCGCTCCAGCCGGGCGAGAACGAGCCATTTATTGATGAGATTGTGCGTAATATGCAGAAGATCACGATGGACTTGACGCCGCAGCAAGTGCACACCTTCTACGAGGCATGCGGTTACATGATCTCGGCTCAAGGTCAGAAGAACGTTCAAGAGCGCCTCATCATGGAGCTTATGTCTTTCCCAAATCAGGCCTGGGACCAGATCATCGCCAGCGCGAATCAAGATGAGAGCATTCTTCAGGACTCAGACACGATCAAGATTGTGGGCAACATCATGAAGACAAATGTTGCTGCATGTATCTCGATTGGCAGCTACTTTTACCCTCAAATCGGGCGGATATACATGGACATGTTAAGCATGTATCGTGCTACCAGTGGGATGATCTCTACCGCCGTCAAGGAGCAGGGTGCAATCGCGCCGAAAACGCCCAAGGTCCGAGGTCTGCGAACAATCAAGAAGGAGATCTTGAAACTCATCAACACCTATGTCGACAAAGCGGACGATCTCGAAATGATCAACGCAAATATTGTTCCACCTTTGCTTGAGGCTGTGCTGACAGACTACCGCAACAACGTCCCAGACGCCAGAGACGCCGAGGTCTTGAATGTGATGACCACTATCATCAACAAGCTCAAAGTACGTTGGACCCCTCATAGATCGAAATACACGCAGGGAAGTGCGTTTGGTGTATCGCGGAATTTTGCTAACTTGCCACAGAGCTTGATGGACGACAAGATTCCAGTCATCATGGAGAACGTCTTCGAGTGCACGCTCGAGATGATCAACAAGGACTTTTCCGAGTACCCCGAACATCGTGTCGAGTTCTTCAAGCTGCTCAAGGCCATCAACTACTACTGCTTCCCGGCTCTTCTCAAGCTCGACCACCGACAGATCAAGTTCGTCATTGATTCGTGTCTGTGGGCTTTCAAGCACGATAATCGCGACGTCGAACAAACTGGTCTGCTGATGTGCAACGAGCTGATCGACAACATGGCCGAAGCCGATTCATCGATCTCGAACTCGTTCTTCCAAAGCTTCTTCCTCACCATCCTGCAGGATGTCTTCTTTGTCCTCACAGATCCCGATCACAAGGCCGGTTTCAAGTATCAGACGGGGCTTCTCTCGAGGATGTTCTACTTCGTCGAGATCGGTAAGATCCAGGGACCAATCTATCAGCCAGAGCAGGCGCCGGCAGGCACTTCAAACAAGGAGTTCCTGCAGACCTTCACCGCCAACTTGCTGCAGGGAGCATTCACGAACTTGCAAGCGACGCAAGTCCAGCAATTTGTGCAAGCCCTCTTTGCGGACACGACCGACACGAACAAGTTCAAGGTGACGGTGCGCGATTTCCTGATCAATTTGAAGGAGTTCAGCGGCGACAATGCCGAGCTTTTCCAGGACGATCGCGATGCTGCACAACAGGCGGCCAAGTCTGCCGAGCTGGAGAGAGCGAAACAGGTGGGCGGGCTGTTGAAGCCGGCCGATCTCGAGCAAGACGACGAGTTATGACTGCAGGAAGAGTTACGAGCAGAAATACCCCAAACGCGTGATAATGACAAGGAGAACGGCGCCGTCGGCGCAAATAGACCGCAGGTAGCGGTCCAGGTAGACTTATGGGATACATACGGATAGCACGAGAGATGATCATGCATGGCGAGAGCCGGAGCGTGCTTGCCTTCTTTGTCGAGCATTGTTGCGAGGCGTTGGGTGGACTGCAGTCTTGATGAGACGTGCGGCGATTCGATGCACCAAGAGTCCGCTCAGAATCCATACTCAGCAATGAAAAGCATTTCTCGTGAGTGTGTGTGTGTGTGTGTGTGTGTAACCAAGCGTACGTGGCTTCCGACTCCCAACGCCATATAAAGTAGACTTCCTCCTCATGCCCCAGGGTATCTCATTTGCGTCGTCCAAAAGTGAAATGTCGCTGTTCCTACCTACTCTCGACTCCGCTTCCGGAACATGACGCGAATCTCCTTCAAAAAAGGCGCCAGATCCCTCTCCTCGTTCAGCCTGTCCACCGCATGCTGCACCTCCTCCCGCGGCAACCCCGGCCTACACGCCTTGACCGCATAATCCCTCCGACTCAAATCCAACACAACCTCAAACTCCCTCTCCGGATCCCGCTCGTCCACACAACAAAACACAAACGCAATCTCGTCGTCTGCAGGCGACTCGATCCTCAACCCCAGATATTCCTCGTAAAAAGCCAGCTCGGGCGCGTTCAGCCGCGCCTGGGCGGAGATCTTCTCTGCGTAGGCGGCTTGCGCTCGCAGGCGGGACTCGATCGCGGAGCGGGTGGAGGCGATTTGGCTGGCGAGCTGGGCGTTGCGGGAGGCGTGCGTGTCGCGGCTGGTACTGAGGGCGCCGATTGCGGACTGCATCTCGGCGGTTTCGGCGGCTTCGCGTTGGAGGGTTGAGGCGTGGGAGGTGGCGGATTGGGTCAGGATCGAGATGGAGCGTTCTTTGAGCTGGATGTTTTCTACAATGGCGGGTTTTCTCGCGTTAGTGAACCGGATTCTTCCTCGACTTGCTCATTTCCCGGGTGCCTTGTCTTCCTCGCGATGCGACGGCTTTTTTCTTTGCTCTCGGTTGTGGGGTGGGGAGTTTTCTTCTTACCGTCTAGCTCGGCTCGTCGTGATCGGTAGTCGTTCCGGTCGGCGAGGAATTGTTTGCGGCCGTGGGCTACGAAGTCGTCGAAGCGGAGGGTGAAGTTTTCCATGTGGCGTTTTAGGTCGTCGAAGCCGAAGTCTGTGTTTGGCAGACGTTTCTCTTTTTCTGTGTTGCCATCGTTGGGCGGTCGGGTCTGGCTGTTGCGGAAGGAGGTTCGGGGTTCGAAAGTGGCGGCCATTGTGGGCGCAGGCTGTGTGTGTAATCCGATCGATGAGACGCGTAGAGTTGAAAGTGGCGATATGCGCTTGCATGGGTCAGTGAAAGTGGTGATTGTGGTGGTGGAGGATCGCATTGAAGGTGTTTCGAAGTAAACATTCGGAGACGCTCCGGCTTGGCGGCGCGCACGGACTGGGTCAATTGAAGATGTTCACATCATGACAACGACTGACTTCAATTTCCATCTGCGCTCCCAAGTCTGCATTAAATTTTGTTTTAACTGCCTTGAGCAGTTTGTATTATATGAGTGACTTTCATTGACTGAGCTACATCACGACATTGTCGAGAACACAGCGTTGGCGACTCACCGGTCTTTTTGTTTGTTTAATTACTTCGCAAATTTCACCTGACGACAAATCTCCGAAATCGATACGACAAGATCCTCCGTCAGACGCTCGTCGAGATAGCCAAAGCCTGGTCGCCTTGGTCGAAGCATAATGTTATCACGAAGAATATTACAAAGATGTAGCACTTCAACATCTGGACCATCAATACATCCAATCCCTTCACGATCCAGTATTTTCTCGATACGATGGCAATCATCTGCATCAGGTTACAGCGCGACATCCTCTAAACCGTCCGATGAAGAAATTGCACACGCACGAGAATACTGCTTGAATTTACTCAAACAATCCGATGCGCCATCATACACGCTCCTCGCCTTCATTCCCGCCTACGCCCAAAACGCCTACCTCGCAATCCGAGCCTTTAATGTCGAAATCGCACGAATCGCCGATACAGCCTCGACACCCACCGTCGCCGCCATGCGTATGACCTTCTGGCGAGATTCCATCCGAAAGGCTCTCGACGGGACACCGCCGAAACAGCCTGTTTCCGTGCTACTCGCACACGCGGCCGAGGCGCTGCACAAGCGGACGGAAGGCCACGGGAAGTTGAGCTTGAACTGGTTTCTGCGGATCATTTCGGAGAGGGAGAAGTACATCAACAACAATCCCTACCCAACGATCGAGAGTCTGGAGCGCTATGCCGAGAACACGTATTCGACGTTGTTGTACCTGACGCTCCAAGCGTTGCCTTTGGATTCCATTACGGTTGACCACGTCGCGAGTCACATTGGCAAGGCGTCGGGTATTGCGGCTGTTCTTCGGGGCCTGCCGCTCATTGCCTTCCCCAGACCTGCAAACCACCATGCGAACGATGCAGGCCTCAACCCCGATGTAGCAGCACAGCGCCAGCGAAGCCGACAAGGAGCCGTACTTTTACCACTCGACATTATGGCCTCCACCGGCGTTCGTGAAGAAGACGTGCTCCGCCAAGGTGCTTCCGCTGAAGGGCTAAAAGATGCAGTCTTCCAGGTCGCCACGCGCGCAAGCGACCACCTCATCACAGCCAGGACCATGATTCAGAACCTACGCAAAGGTCAAGACGTCGGGCATGAGTTTGAGCACCGAACGGAAGACGAGCACGCCAACATGGACAGGGCGACGGAAGGTTCGGTTGCGGAACAAGCGGATGATATCGACTATGCGTTTGGGGTCTTGTTGCCGGCTGTCAGTACACAGTTGTGGCTTAACCGGCTTCAAGGAGTGGATTTCGATGTCTTCAGTAACGATCTGAGGAGGCGGGATTGGAGGTTGCCGTGGCAGGCTTGGATGGCTAACAGAGGGAAGATGCTCTGAATGGCGGTTGATCACACTTGTAAGTATACATTATGCGGCGCGTTGCTTGGCGAGAACAGTCAATCTATCTGCATGGACACTTCTGAAACTTCTTCGCTCTTGCTCTCTGCTTCCACCTTTCGGATGTTCTCTCAAGTGTTGCAATGTCACGCAGATGTGTGGCCCCACCTCTCGAAGTATGCTTGCTGCACCTTGTAATATGGCGAAGATTCGGGACAGAAAGCGTACGATTCGAGGCGGTTCTCCGGGTCCCGGTCGGCGCTGCGTTTGTAGCAGGGAAAACGCTCCGGCCGCTGAGTCCATCGTATCAGCGCATCGAAGTCTCGGCACTTGTACGGCTGGCCTTCACCAATGACATGGGGTAGCGCCGTGACCGGCATGGGCGTGTCGTCCGCGGAGCACATAATGTCCTGTCGGAGAGCATCCAGGCAGTGGAATACATGCTCATGGCCTTTCTTGCTGGGATGATCCAGCTCGAACCTGATTACGTTCTGGCAAAATCAGTCCCTCGTGTCTCCTGGAATGGGCGAGTAACCTACCAAGCAGTGTAGATCGTGGAAAGCCTTGACGTAGTACACGCCTTGGCTCCGATCCCATGGAAAGCGGTATTTTGAAGGTTCGATACCCTGCGCTGCTGCTTCATCATCGCTGAGAAGCACTTCAAGGGGCGTCAAATCGATGTCGTCCCAAGCTTGTTTGCGTTGATTTGGGTCCTGATACTTTGTCCATGTCTGGTAGACTTTGGTGGCATTGTAGGATAACCCAGCTAGTATGGTGGCATTAGTCAACCAAATCGGGCGTCGAAAAGCTCATGGATGTCACATACCGAACTCTGAGGTCTGAACCACGACACTTGGAGACCGATGGGTACCGTAATAGAGGCAGAGGGCGTTGCTCACGATCAGACAGATCCACGTTGCGTAAAGGCTTCGTTGATAACGAGGCTCACTGCGTCGTGGGTATTGAAGCTCGAGCTTGTGTTCAAGGAGCGGTGCTCCCGAATCGTTGCCTTTCATCTCATATGACTATGAAAGGCGTTGAAATGGAGAGTCTCACGTAGTGCTGATGTGGAAGCTGAGGAAGAGAGAAAGGGATGGCAGCGGCGGAAACCCTGGAAACAGTCCCTCGAGAGCTGATCTTCTCTGATGCCACACAGCCTCAAACAGAGTCTGCATGAGCTGAAAGATAGATTGCGTGCAGCCTACCACAGATACAGGGCCAGAGTTCTCATCTCACGCCGCCTAGTTTGCTTCAGTCTGCCGAGGAAGCGTCGTGCCCCTCTAAGCCGAGTTCCACTCCAAAAGATATAAAAAAGGGCCAACACCACAGGACTCATACTCAGACTCTTCACACCTCATATTCACCTTTCAGAACCAGCGTGTTCCCCACAAACACCACAATGAGGGTAGAAGTCTTCTTGGCCCTGCTTGCAATCCTGGCTTGCTCTGACGCAGCCGTCCTCAGGCCTCGCAACCCCCAAAACCCAGGCAGTGATCTTGACAGCGCCACGGCCAATCCGATAAAGGTCGACTCGCCTGGTATCGTAGCTGCAGGCCTTGACTACTAGCCAGGAACCGACGACCTGGACAAAGAGTATTTACGTGTCCAATCGTGCCTCAAAGACATTTCTGACTCTGACACAGATGATGGTAACGCGGCGCTTGCCAAACCAGGGGAGGGCAAAGCCGCGCGCTGCTCTCGGCTAGGGTGTTTGCGATAGGAATAAAATCAACCTTGACCATTTTGGAGTCTGGTTGGTTGTTTCGTACTGGCTGCCTTTACCCGTAGGCGTGACATGTGTTGCATTCTCGTATCGGTCCGAGGCAAAGCCCAAATCGACGACGGCGCCAGTAGGAGCTGGAGGCTCACAGCCGCGCGTCATTAGAGTGTCGAGAGTGAGGGAGCTGCAGGTATCTGCACCACTCTTTGGCCCCTTCGGTGCTTTGATCAGCTATACAGCCGCCCGTCTCAATCCAATCGTCGTGGGCTATTCGGAACGAGCCGCGATGCTTTGCGCAGCTCTCTACTGGCGCGTGTTGGAGGGTGGTATGCAGATGCAGCTCAGCGCCCTGCGTCAACACAAAGACTTCTCTGATAAGCTCGGTCGACAAAGTGTAATACCGAGCGCAGGGCGCTGTATCTGAGCGCCAGCTTCTCCAAGCGCAGGCAATGACAAGGACACATGAGTACAGATGTACATAGTCTCATAGTAGACAGATAAGTAAGGATTAAATGGCTAGCTCGCGAGCATTTGCTAGTTCGCATATGCTGGCCAGCAGTCCTCATCGCGCGCAAGGTTTCCGAAGTGCATGTACGGAAGTGCCAAGTCGGGCTAGAGATCAACATACACTCAGCTTTCAGCCCAACGCCCTGCGGGTGACGGCCTTGTCGGTTTTGGATTGGGCCGGACTGTTGGTCTTGAAATGTGTGACTGCTGGGCTGCAAGTAGCGTCGTCACGTGTAGGTCGGAGAGTGACCCTCCCTTGACCTCCCCACGAAAGCGTAACACATTATAATTTGTGCATCGGCTTGCTGCGTTTTTGGAGGGCAGGCATCATGTACCCTTATCAAAAAGACATGTGCGAGACCTGGGCTTGTAATGACCCCTGCCAGCTCACCGCTATTGAGCATATAAAGAGGCCTGCTGGGCGCTCCATCGTCGAGCTTTGGCCGATTGCATCAAAGATATTACTTCCCAACCTTTTCGCGAGAGACTGTTGCAAGTAGAAGACGCTGGGAGCCTATCACAGAGTCTGTTGTCTGATACACCTGCAACCATGCCTTTCTACTACGAACCCTCGTATGTCTTGGCTTCAGGAATCGTTTTCATCATTGTCTGTCCAATTCTTACGTGCCTGCGGTTTGTTGCGCGGCTACGCGCGACGAAGAACTCTGCTCTTGGAGCCGATGATTGGCTCACATTGCCCGCAACCGTATGTCTCTTCCAAGGTCGCAACAATATTCAGAGGTTAACATTAGCTAAGCTTTTTGTGATCGGCTGTGCTGTCATCGTGATAGTTGGTAAGTACCTGACCTTCTAGTCAATCTCCGCCACAACGACGCTGCTTACAGTCAAGCACAGGCGTTCAACTCAAGATTTTGGCGTATCCAACCCCGGACCCTGATCCTGGAAATTACTACTTTGGCACAATCCAAAAGGTTTGTTCTAACAGCTGGTTATAACCTCCGTAACTGATGGATTGCAAGCTTCAATACCCCTTCCTGCTGCTGCAAATACTGAGCCTTGGTTGTACAAAGCTTAGTTTTGTTCTGTTCTACCGTCGTATCTTTTGCGTCGGATCATGGAAGTCGCCCTTCGAGTTGGCTTCGGCCGTGATTGGCGTCTGTGTGATATGTTGGACCCTCTTGTTCTTCTTCTGGTATCTTTTTGTCTGTCCCAGCGACCTCGCTGCACGTTGGGCAAGCCCTACCAGATTCCTGGAGGTCTGCACGACCGAGACTAGCTCTACGGTCGGACTGGTCATCAGTGACTTCCTCACCGATCTCGCGATTGTGAGCCTTCCTATCGTGCCGGTATATCACATGTTTACCTCCCCACCCGAATACGACTAACTCAGCTAGGTTCTGAGACTTCACTTGAGGTGGCGATCCAAAATCCTGGTTCTGGCTGTGTTTGCCATTGGTTTTGTGTAAGTGCCAAGCTTTCCAGTGACCGAAGGCCTGTACTGTGCTGACAATCAAAGCGTGTTAGCGGTATCGGTGGTGCGAATGGTCTTCCTCATTGAAGCCGCGTACGCACTGACTGGAGGTGTCAATGACGCTTTCATCACGACTACAGATAATGATTGTAGGTATATCATCGGTATGAAAAGCTCAAGTAAGTTGACGCTTCGCAGTGAGCCTCACCGAGATCTTTTACTGGTCGATGATTGAGGCGGGACTGGCTTTGATCGTTTGCTGTCTTCCCACTTTGAACAACCTCTTCACTCTACCAAGCGTGAAATCGTTTGTGGCAAGCTTGCGAAGTATCAGAAGCATCGGCTCCGGGCGCAGCACCCACCGCGACCGTGACCGCGACATGAGCAATGGACCGAGCCACGAGCTTTCAGACATGGCAGACCCTGCAAAGTCATCACGATCTTTCTCTGCACGGAAAGGTAGTGGGGCTACAGGTGCGTCCGACGTCCCATCAGTCCCTGGAGGGTCCACACTCAGCGTAGCTGACAGATCCCCCGAAATGGAGATCCGAGTGGCTCGTACTATAGAGCAGATATCGAGCGTCGTCTAAGTATGAGCGAAACGTGGTTGGATGGAGGATGATTTTCCCCTTGTGCTTTTGACGCTTCGAAGGAGTTTCTTGGGATGCATTGTCCAAGTGTAGATACGTACAGACCATCATGATGAAGTTTTACTCCGCTTTTGATTATTCCATGTTTCTGGCCCATTGTGACTCGGCCGAAGCACATGAGCCGGATCAAGAATTGATGCATTACGTGCAGCCATTCGTGTTAATCCGCAAATGTTCATCATGCATAAGTGTTCTGGCGGAGACTCATGACACAAAGCGGTCTGCATAGCTTGGAGGTCTGCGAGGCGTCTTCGGAACAGGTCTTTCCGCGGAGAGACGCCAAAAATATCTCATGTAAGGTGTGATCCGGTGGGGCGAGAATGTATAAAGCATGCTTCATCTGCTCTCATGTCTTGACATCTCAGCTTGAGACCACCTTGACTTTGTTGTCTCAGCCACGAACACGCTTCGTCACAAACCCACCTCCACAATGTCCGACACTAACTACCATCTTCGCCGCGATTACAAATCTTGCGCCAGGTTGCTCTCACATCTTGTTATAAGCAAACCTCTTCAAATCAGCTAACGTCCACATAGACTGAACTTACAGCATCTTGTGAACCGCCACACAATCCCGACAATGATTCATCCAGCGGCAAACCTGACTTCATCTGCGAAGATAGCGGACATCGGCTGTGGAACCGGTGCATGGCTCCTAGACCTAGCCCGTGAACAGCCCCAAAGCGTCTCGCTGCATGGCTTCGACATCGACCTACGGCAATGCCCGAATCCAAATTGGTGTCCGGATAATGTGAAGATGTACAAATGGGATGTGCATGACCCGGTTCCCCCAGAAGCTATGGCTCAATACGGTTCGTATGCCGATCACATTGGCTTCCCAACAAACATGCTGGCTGACGGGATCGAAAGATCTAGTTAACTTGCGAGCCTGCATGCAGCTCGTCCGAGACCGGGATCCCGGCCCGGTGATCGAGCAACTGAAGAAGCTCATCAAGCCCGGTGGCTATATTCAATGGCTCGACCTCGATTGCCCTTCCCTGCGCATTGCGAGAGCTGCCGACGACATCGAGACCAAGTACACGGAGCAACTCCTCGACCGTCTGAAGAGCGCATTTTCGTTCCACGCTGGAGAGTGAGCCCCATCTTTCCTTCCTCACCCGAACTCCATATCCTTCTGCACCAACCCTCATCGACGATAATAAGGCTGACGTGCATTCAGTGGCCCAGGATGGTTCTCCCAGATGCCAAAGACACTCGAAGCGCATGGGTTCACGGACGTGCGGGTTGAGCGCTTCACGGACCGTCGGGAGGATCTCGCCAGCTGCCATGACATGATGCTGCTGAGCGCAGAGGAACTGAGCGGCTTTGTACCGGACGGCGAGGAGTTCCGGCAGTGTATTGATCGGGCTGCTGAAGAATTTGAAGCCAGTCGACGTGGCATCGTCATCACGAACACTCCAATGATGGTCGTCGGCAGACTTCCTTGAGCGCTGGTAAAGGAAGACGAGGGTGCATGAGTAGCGTGCCGGGCCATGCACGAAGAATGTATCCTTTAGACGATGATAGTTGATTTCCCGAATCAAATTGCTCTATTCTGTATGGTGTATCGTGTAATCGAAAGGTAGCGTGGCGCCAAGGCCAGCCAGCTTGTCCAAAGTAAAACGGAAACGTGACCGAACGTCGTATCCATACTCGCATGGTTTACGGGACCTGTTTGTCCTCCTGACAGTCATCTGTCTCAAACCGCATCGGCCATTTCAATCTAGAGTCTTTCCAACCAACCCAGCAGTTTCCATCAGATCTTGACTGACTCGTCAAACTGGTGTGCAAGCCCGTTGCCGGATGCCGACCGCGCACGCAGGCCATGCTCGATCACATCCCCCAGCCGCCCAATGCTGGCAGCAACAAGTCCGAGATACGGCTTGCTGGGCTCCAAGACGCGACTGAGGTATTCGGGATGGTACTGAACACCGACAAAGTAAGGGTGCTCCTTCAGCTCCACAATCTCCATTCGTTCGCCCTTGTCGTCCTTGCCGACGAAATTCAAACCCGCGGCAGTCAGCTGCTCGATGTGTTCGGGGTTGACTTCGTATCGGTGGCGATGACGCTCCAGGATCGGATGTGCGTTGGGATCAGCCGAAGCTGAGGGGGCGATGTGTGAGTGGCTAGCACTGGCGTGCGAGTGGCCGTTCGCCAGTGGCTGCTGGGATGTGTCTTTGCTGTAGAGGGCTCTGATCCTGCTCCATTCGCTGCCGCTTTGGAAATAGGTTGGCCGGATACCCAGACGCATGGTGCCGCCTAGATTGACCTGATCGATCTCGGGCATGTTGACGATGATCTTCGGCTCTGCTTGATCGCCGTCCAATTCTTCTGAGCCAGCCTTTTTCAGACCACACACGTTCCGCACATACTCGATCACGGCCAACTGCATACCTAGACACACCCCGAGGTACGGAGTGCCATTGATACGAGCCCAGTTCGCTGCCGCCATCATGCCTTCGGTACCACGCTTGCCGAAACCACCTGGCACTAAGATACCGTGCGCTGTGCAAAGCTCATGCCAAGCTTTGTGATAGAGCGGTGCTGTTGATTGCTGTGCCTGGGTCTGTGATTCGAGATGTGACGCGTCGATCCAAATGATGTTGAGCTTGCGGTTGCACGCCATCGAAGCGTGTTCCAGAGACTTGACAACAGACAGATATGAGTCGTGCAAATTTGTGTACTTGCCAACGAGCGCAATGTTGACGGTTTCGAGGAGCTGTGCGGGAGACCCGGCCGTCAGAGCTTTCCAAGCTGCCCACATCTTCTCGCCCTGGGTGCGAAGTGGCTTGGTAATGGCGAGTTGTTCGAGGCTCAAGAAGTCAGTCAGGAGCGGGATCAGATTTTGCTGCTCCAGAAGCATAGGAACATGGTACGTTGACGCAACGTCGTGAACTGCGATGACTTGTTCGGGCTCAACCTGGCAAAACATAGCAACCTTGTCGATCGTGTGTCGCTCCAACTTGACTTCACAACGGCATGCAATCTATGAAGCTGTCAGCTTGTATCGGGCATGTTAGCGGCTACTGGAGGAGCAAATACCAGGTCTGGGCTCAAACCCTGACTTCGCACGTCTCTAATTGCCTGCTGCGTGGGCTTCGTCTTCTGCTCGCCGTTGATATTGGGGATCAAGGAAACATGGATGTGCGCGAAGTTGCCCTTCCCAACCCGCCGTCGCAACTGTCGCATCGACTCGACGAATGGCGCACTTTCAATATCACCAACAGTTCCTCCCAGCTCAATGATGCATGCGTCTGGCTCCTCACCAGTGTCATCGACCGGCACTCTCGCGACCCGCTCAATCCAATCCTGAGTGGCGTCTGTGAGATGCGGCACAACTTGAACGGTCTTGCCGAGGTAATCGCCCTTTCGTTCCTTCTCGATGACATGCTGGTAAATCTTACCCGTGGTGATGTTGTTCTCTCGGGTCAGCTTCACATTCAAATAGCGCTCGTAGTTGCCGAGATCCAGATCGACCTCTCCGCCATCGTCAAGGACAAAGACCTCGCCGTGCTCTGTAGGGGCCATGGTGCCAGCATCGACGTTCATGTACGGATCAATCTTGATGGAAGAAACCTTCAATCCCCGAGTCTTGAGCAAGAGGCCTGTCGACGAGGCAATGATGCCCTTGCCGATGCCTGATATCACACCGCCAGATACGAGAACATACTTCATGATGGCGATTGTTTCTGTGATCGGGCTGGAGGCAGCAAGAAGAGCAATTGGCTGGCCGACTTGACGTACAACTGATTTCTCGAGTAGACTCGAGGGGCTTTGAAAAGCGGAGCCGCGCACGGCGTGAATAAAATTCAATATTGCCTAACTGGGTCGACGCGCTTTTCGCGTCGCCGCATGCGCCCGCCCGCCAATCGCGTTTATTCATCGGACTTCACTCTCCGTCCATGATGGCACGTGCTTCCAATACTCCCTCTTTATAAGGTGAGAGTATTGCCATACCATCAACGTTAGTTGTTGCAGAATCCTGCTACCAGCGCATATGAGCTGAATCGACGTGGTGAACTTGCGGTCGCTCAACTTGTTCTTCCTTGCGACACCTGAGTTCCAAAGTACATTCTCAAGAAGCCTTCGAACTTCGTTGGTATGAGCAAGGGTGATATCACATTCTTGAAGATCTCGAAGCTCGAGTAAGCTCTCTGGCAGTGCGCAACTGCAGGACTGGCGAAGTAATAGCTGGGTCCGGAAGGGGTTGATGTGTACTCAATTTCGATCATGACTATGGGCCGCCTGAACGCGAGGTTGAGCTATTTGAAGCGGTGGAAGCCACTCAGCAAGCTCTGCAGGACACTTCCGAGCTGTGCCAAACCTCATGGTCAGCGCTTAGCGGAATCTAGCTCGTACTACGCGACCCTCATGATCTGTTGACAACAAGTATCCATCGCCCGCCATTATACGAGAGAGAAGGTGACAGGGCCTTGGGGTTCTCGAGGCGCTGATATCACTGCTTGCCAACCTTTATCCTGGACGTAAGACATTCTCGGTTCAGCGCGCTCAGGTGGAGCCTCAGTGTGTTGGTAACATTCCAACACGCCGAAACGTTCGAAAACGAGATCCTTGACCCTGTTCAAACAATCCCGCGAGTATGTACTTGTCAAGATGCGGTCCGTTGGCATTCTTTTCCATGGCAAAATTGCTGGGCAATGCCAGAGCTCCCTCTTGGTATCCCGAAACGCATCTTCATCGGTACGAGTGTCATAAATAGGCGGACGGGTATCTGATTCGTATCTGAACTCTCGGACCAGATTTAACAGGAAACGCTGCACTCGAGCCGATTCGTCAAAGTTGCGCTGCGTGGGCCCTCGCGCGGTCACCTCTCGCGTCAAACATTGTGTAGTAAACGGTCGAGTAAGCATGCCATGAAGAGTCAACGTTGCCGCGTTTGCCAGACCAAGGCTCACCTTGGCCGACAGAAGCGGTATTTGCTCACCGGTCCAGGTCATAGGAACAGTGTTTCGTCCGATACATTTGGTTCATGACCAGGGAGGGATCCCAGGAGTCATGTCGTGATATTTCCCGTGATCAGTCCAGCAAGGGCAGCGTTCAGGTTGGACCACACGAGCCAGAAGGGTAGAAGCTGCGACCAAGAGCCATAGAGGT